>JBBPOK010000013.1:0-180930 GCA_038091415.1 Leccinum variicolor | reverse complement strand
CCGATGCCGCGACACATCTCGTTCGAAATGGACGGTAACAGGCGGTATGCCAGGAAGCTGGGCAGGGAAGGGAAGGAAGGGCATCCGATGGGATTCGAGAACATGATTCGGGTTAGTTCGAAGAGAAAAAGAGGAAAGGAGGAGAAACACGCTTGCTCACGCGTACTACATACTTCTAGGTCCTAGAGCTCTGCATGCGTCTACGTATCCAATGCGTGACCGTGTACGCGTTCGCGATCGACAACTTCAACCGACCCGAGGACGAGGTGGATACGATCATGAAGCTGGCCGAGGAGAGGCTCGTCGAGATGGCGGAGCATGGGTACGTCCGCCTTTTTTTTTTCTTTCCTCCGATGTTCATTCACGTCGACGTGGCAAAGCGAAATTCTGGATAGACATGGCGTGCGCTTGAACGTGCTCGGACGACGAGAGCTCTTACCCGAGCGCGTGCAGTTGGCCGTGGCCAAGGCGGAGAATATGACACGGCACAATAACGCGTACGTCTCTCTCTCTCTCGCTCTATTCTACGCGTTCCTCGTATTTACACTGCTGGAACTCGACAGCGCGATACTCAACGTGTGCGCGCCATACTCGTCGCAAGACGAGATCACCACCGCCGTCAAAACAGTCATTCAAGACGCCCTTGACACCGGCGACCGAGATGGGAGGTGAGTTGTCCCACCCACGCCGTATTCGGAGTTCTCTCATGTCGCTGGTTTCGATCGGCTGATGCCATGTCTCGCGCAGTACGATCACCGAGGACACTATCAACTCCCAACTATCCACCACCCTCGCGGGAAGCCCCCCGCTCGACATTTTCGTGCGCACGAGCGGGGTCAAACGGTTGAGCGGGTTCTTGACGTGGCAGGTGAGTCCCGCTACCCGTTAATCTACCTCTGATCCATACGCACATCCCCACTTTTTACAGTGTTGCGAAAACACGCAAATACACATGGTGGACACGTACTGGCCAGAGTTTGGACTTTTCGATCTCGTTCCTATATTGCTCGAATACCAACGCAAGGTATGGGCCCAGGAGAAGAGTCGGTCTGCTGGTTCTTGCTTTGCGAAACGGACTTAGTACTGCCCTTGCTTTCGATCGCTGTTTGTGCGGCTGCACATGGACTTTTTCTTCTTCGTAGAGTATATCATCCTATACGTATGGCTTAGATGGCCGTTTTCGCTGCACTGCGCTACCGTCTCGGCCCGACTCGCCGCCTTCTAGGCTTTCTTGTCTACTGTAATCGGTGGCCAGGGTCGTTGACTGGTAAGTATTTCTCTCGCCGAAGCTGACGTGGTCTAGACGATTGATGCCTGAGGACGACACTCCGACGTTCATCCCGACACGCATAACTCGGCACGACGATCGCATCATCGAGAGACCGATCCCAACGATGGAGTGATTTAAAACGAATCATATTTTTCTGCTTTCGGGTTGCCGCACCTTCCATTCTCCGGTCTTATTTCAAAACAAAAGCAAAAAACAGCTGGATATCAACGAACATGAAAACAAGGGTGAAAGAGCAGGAAAAAGTCCATCGTCATCGACACTGGTCTAGCGCCACACGTCGTTCAAGGTTTGAGCACCCGACGCCTTCGTTGTCAACGAATTATTCGGATCGGACTCCCAAGTCACCTTGCCGTTCTGGATCTTGACATACTTGTACTCGACGGCCGTGTTCGCGGGCAAATTGACCGTCGCTAGAGACGGGGGTCAATCGAGGGTTGCTGAGCGAAAACGAGACTTACTGCTCCAGATCGGGTAGTTGGCAGAGGACATGAGGATTGGATTGGAAGTGCCCCAGTTGGTCAGGGCGCTGACCGACCCAGTGAGGTAGATGTTTTCTGTTCTCCGACGTCAATACATGATAAACGTCACCCAAATGCCGATCTACGCACCTCCCAGGACGGTGGTGGCGTTGACGTTGAACTCGACCGATATCGTCGGCGCGCTGCTCGTCGCGCAAGAGCTAGAGACGGACAATCCCTCTGCGCCCCAGCTTGCCGATGTCTGTCCCGCGCGAGCTGCAAAGACTGTAAGGGCGGACGCGTAGCTCCATGTGAGATCGATGGCGCTGAGCGGGGTGCCGTTGTTCCTGTTGTACTGCTCCGCGAGTGCACCGCCAGAAGGCGTGTATTGTGCGCCAATGGCTACGAAACCATCCGCGAAATTTTTGACAGCGCTTGTGAGGGATGTAAAAGTGGACGAGGAAGAGGGATATGTGCCGATTGTAAGCGAAGTGTCAAACTGCTGGAAGAAACCAAGCGAGGTCGACGTGACGTTGAGAGAGCCTAGTTTGTTCCAGACGATGAGGGCGTCATAGAGCTGCTCCGCAACTGCGAATGTGGTGAGATACCACGGCTGATAATTGTCAGGAAACAGATTTGTTGAGTTGGATGGAGCACCTACGTTGCCGCCTTGGTATACATCCTCGGGGTATCTACCGGTAGCAACTGCGGCGTTGGCGGGGATGCCAAAGTTGAGGGAATATATGTAACGGAACGAGTCGACATAGGTTTTTAGGTTTGAGAGCGCCACGTCGGAACAGGGCTGGAAAGTGGTGTCGTCGCAGCCTGCATTGACGTCGAATGTGTGTATGGAAGCCAGGACACTATTTGCGTCGATTCCGGAGCGACCACCTCCGGTGTTGGCGGTCATGAAACCGGGGGAAGGTGTCCAGTAAGACTAAGAAACATGATCAACTTGGAGGGCCAGAAAAAGAGTGAAAATGTATACCTGAAGGAAGCAGAGAATATTGTTGGCCTGGGTGGTGTACTGAGTAACCAATGAGGTCTGTCCAATGGCGGCTGCAAGGGTAGCACCCTGACGCAAAGCACGATGTTGCACGGCAGATGTGAAGAAGGACGACGAGTCTATTTCTTCCCAAAGATCGAACGTGGATTCATTCCAGTTTGTGGCAACATAGTCAAGGTCGAGCTGAATGACGGGCCAGAGAGTATCGGCAACGTAGGACGTGTTTCCGTTTTCGATGAACCAGTTGGCATATGTGATGATGGTGGTGGAACGGAGAGCAGGGCCGTCACGCTGAGGACGACCCCACGCGCCGGTGAAGGCGGTTTCGTTTATGTTGAATTTTGGTTCGCCGAGACCACCGGTGGAGACGGATCCACTCGGGTTGGTGACCTGTTGAATGTTTTCCTCTGCGTTAATAAACATGTCGATGAGAGGGCCGAGGGTGGTGTCTTGGCCTAGGGTGTACTGGTCGACGAAAAGTTTAAATACGAGGGACGCGTCGCGGACCCATGTATACAGGTAATCCGGGTTTGAGGTACTAGGACTGGCGATGACTACACCTGCCTAGGACAAGGTCGGTGTGATAAACGGGGGAACGAGAAGGAGAACTCACGTATGCACCCGAGGACAAGGAGCCAGAAGGGCCGACATTGGCAAGCATCCCTGCCTTTGCGATGGGAGACTCTGTGTCGACATACGAGTCGACTGAGTTGGAGAGGACCGACACGGCCGCGGTGCAAAGGCCGAGTGCGGAGAGAAGGAAATTGGAATGCATGTCGAGGTGAGAAGCAACCTGGCAGAACACGTATGAGACCCCGACTCTAAATTAAACAGTGAGATAATTTAACCTGGCAGAATATATCCATTGTTGCGGTACAAATTCGGTTCCAAGTTGATGGTGGGGCAGAGCTGGGATTCTAGCCACAGAGTGGTCGTCCTTTGTATCCCACTCGATGGGGCGCAAGGCGCAATGGGATGAGTGCGCTATTAGATGCATGAGTGGTTGGTTAGACGTCATTATCACGTGATGACATTAGATCAGGCCAACCTAGGTCGTGCAGTACGGCAAAATCCGACACTTGAAGGAGAACTCATGCCAAGCAGAGCGGCAGAGAGTTGGATGTCATGCATGCCATGTCTTCTCTCCTTCTCGTCCTCCTCTTCGTCCTTTTACCGACATCTTCGGCTCATTTTTTTCCTCGTCAATTCTCGCCGACCTCACCCGAGGGTAGCTGGCTCTGGGCTTGGGTTTGGGGTGTAGAGAGCTCAGTATCTATAGTCGATCGCTCTCCTCCGCTCATCTTCGAGTCTCGTCCAGCTTCATTTGGTCCAGAGTTTGGCGATCCACTCCTCGGCTATGTCCTTCCCCTCTCATCCTTTACCTCTCCATGTCCTTCATCCACCCCGAACACATTCAACTTTGCCTGCCCACCTCTCTGCTACTTCGGTCCTGACCGTCCTGACCCGAACGAGTCCTGGATCGCTCTCGTACAGCGTGGTAATTGTTCCTTTGTTGACAAGGTACGTCATCTTTTCCTGCATCTTCCGTCCTTTTGACCTCCGATCTAGGTAAGAGAAGCACAGCGTCTCGGTGCCAAAGCCGTCGTCGTAGGCGGTCAAGACCCAAAGATCACAGGCCTCCCTGATAACCTCGTCAGCATGTATAGTAACGGTCGATCATCTTCCCCGCAGTCACCTCGGAACACACCCTGATTATTGTCCTTTTCAGCCGATGCCTCAGACATCACCACTCCATCCACCTACATCACCTATTCCGACTACAAGCAGCTCGTCCTCTTAATCAATTCTTCTACAACTCGTCACGCCGGCTTGAAAACCCTCTCTCTTCTCATCACTACCCACTATTCTGCTTGGGAATGGTACTCGTGCGTGTCCTCTCTCTCTCGCTGCGCGTCCCCGGTTCCAATCTTGCCTAGACCTATATTAACCTTCGTCATCATCCTAATCCTCCCCTCCTGTCTCACCTTCGTCACTCTTCTCATCCATCGCATTCGCTTGGCACGGGCTGCCCAGCGCGATCGCGCTCCAGAACACCTTGTCAAATGTCTCCCCTGGCGAGTTTGGAACGGAACAGCCTGGGAGAAGCACCAAGGTTCCGTTCCACACCAACCCCCCACAACTCTTTCCATCGACCTCGAGGCTGCCGATCACACTGATTCAACACCTTCCGGTTCTCATGACCCCCATCTCCCTATTCCTTGGTGCGAGTCTCAGCTCGAATGTGCAATCTGCCTCTTCGAGTTCGAAAAGGGCGACCGTGTACGCGAGTTGCCATGTCACCACATCTTTCATCTCGACGAAGTCGACGCCTGGCTCATCAACCGCAAGAAACTCGTACGTCGACTTTCTTCCCAATCTAGCCTTGTTCGTTCACCAGCCTTGTTCTTTTCAAAGTGTCCAATCTGCAAAGCAGACGTCACCCAACCTTGGCAGCTCTCCCAAAAGACTTCCAGTACCTCGTCCAATGCCGACGCAAATCGTCCCCCCACTCCCACTCCCACGACCCCTCCACCTCCCACGGAGCGTACCCCACTTCTTCATGACCGACACGACGACGTACCTTTACCGAATCCTTGACTCCCTATCCTTGCTTTATTGTACCATTAGCCTTACTGCTTCATTTCGATCTGGGCCACGGAAGAAAAAAGGTTCTGACTTTAGGACATGTGTGCTAAATACGTTCTTGTACGCGACTTTTTATCATGCGCCAATGATTAGCTTTCTCCCCTCTCAACGTGTGATTGGTGACTCGCCCTTCGGAACTTCTATTCCAATTCAGGCACACTGCTGGGCCATGTGTGCATCCATAGACAATAAGCTGTAAGTAGACAAGGTTCACCACCCGGCCATCTCCAAGGTACGAATGCAAATTCGATTGACATCTGAGCCTGCTGTACTATTGTTATCCAGTTTGCACATGCTTCTCCGAATCACCGCAGGTATTCGGCATTCTGCTTGGCCGGTTCATGGCAACCACATCCCAACGTGTCTTGTTTCCTATTGTTCGTGCACCCCCGACCACCCACCGTGCCACACTTGTGAGTACGCAATTTACTGAACCGAAATACAGATCCTGTCTGCGAATCAGCGCTCACTTGTAAAGCTTAAATTCATGAGTTCCGACAGGGTCGTCCCATCCTATGGACCTTTTTACTTGTGTCCCTCGGCTTTCAGATTATCCTTGTGAGCGACATGCGGACTATCTATTCACCTTTGACCATCACGAACCTTTCGGAACTAGACCGGTTTCGGATTTAGTCATTGTCCTGTTCTCCACCTTCTACGCGTGCACGATGCACTGATATGAACTAATCAACGCTGGCTTTCGTTTTCTTTCTCCACTTGACATATCTTTTTGCCTTTGATTCCCTATTTGTCTCACCTGTGCTCGCCACCTTGTCTTGCATCCCGACAAGGAACGAGGGGGGTAGTTTAAGCTGGTGCATTCTTCACGTCTCGTCCATCTTCTCTCACCGACACTTTTTGCTCTGTTCCTGGAACGCATGATCCCTATGGGTTATATTCACGAAGAATTCTACACTGCGTGCATTGGTGAGTTCATTCCGATCCATTGCACTTTCATCTAATCCATCATGTGGCGTACAGACGGTCAGGATCTACCCTCGATAGACCTCCATAAGAAACGGTCGTCGCCCTGCAGATACTACCAGACAGGCACTTGCAGACGTGGCTCTGGTTGTCCCTTTCCACACGTCTCCATTCCAGCTCAAGCAGAACGTGAGCGTCCAATCATGTCGTGCTTCCATTCAGTTCGGCCTAACCCATATTAGCCCTTGCGTTACCTCATCCACTGTACCAAGCAGACCACATGTACAGTGAGTCGTGCTCACTTCATGTATCATGGTGGGATTGATGATCTTGCGGCGAACAGATTACTATCTCCTTGGGCAGACCCCGGTCAGTGGCCCTCTGACCTCCCCCGCGTATCCTGGTTTCCTGTGGCAACCCTACCCTCCCCTCCTGCCTTCGTTTGATCCACGATATGGGCTTGCGCGTCCTGCCGATACGCCCATCGACTACCTAGACGACAAGAGCGACCCATCCTCTCCTGCCGAGTCGTCCTCCGCGGGTGTGAGCGTCGACTACCAGCTCTGTAGCGCGATGGAGACCCTTCGAGTGGCGGAAGGGCCTGAATTTGGGGCGGCCCGGGGGATCGCGAGACCGCCTGGCGACCTCAGGATCAATGCGTCAGCAGGCTTTGCAGGTTACGGCTATCCGGTTTTTCCCGCAACACACGCAGAGCATGCGGCAGAGTACGATCGTGCGACGTCGGGGCACCCTAGTAGTGATCAGGACTCGACCGCTGGTGCGCGCTCGCCGTATCAAGATGACGCCACGAAGAGGAAACCGCTGGCTTACAAGAGTGCGTGGTCTTTTCGTGTCTTTTTTCTTTCGATTGCGATGTTCACTGCCCATGGATGCGTTTGATAGCCAAACCCTGCAGATTCTACATGACGAGCGGAAAATGTACGAGCGGGGAAAAGTGCACGTTGTAAGCACCTGATTTTTTGAGTCCTCGTGTTTTTTCCTGTTCCCGACGGGTCGTGTACGTTAGCATCCATGACTCAGAGTCCAAAGGGACAGCAGACACGAGCGAGAGCGGAAATGAAGGGTCGCCCAACATATCACCTCCGCCCGCCGAGGCAAGGTTACCGCCCAAGCCGCGCAACAAGTACGACGATTGTCACGAGAGGGACTTTTATCCGATCACGTGGCGTGTAATCGGTGGCGGCGTGATGATGGGAGGGAAGAGTGAGTGCTGTGCGCGGCCCGTTGCATACACGTGTACCCCGATTTCGCGCGTGCTACTAAAAGTGTGCGTGTTTTTTTTTTTTTTTTTCAGGGCAGATATGTTCGGCGTTTGTTGCCGGTCGTTGCAAGCACGGGAATGACTGTAAGCTCGCGCACGAGACGGAGCTCCAAACAGACCGTGAGTGACTCCACGGTGTCTGTTATTATTGATTCGGACGCGATCTGACGAAATTTAGAAGTTGGGTTCATCGATCTCAAGGGCGAGGCTGTTCAAGGGAAAGGACAGGGGTCGCTACGACTGGCGGCGAACAAGGGCACGAGTTTGAAGCATGGCCGATCGGGTTCGCAGAGACGCAAGCCTAGTGCTATCAAGGTGCCCACCGCAGCCGCAGCCGCAGTCGTAGCCGCAGAGATACAGATACAGCCGCCCGTAAAGTTTCAGTCACGTTCGCAGAGGGCCGACGACGTGCCGACCGTTCCAAACGAGGGGACTGAAGCGGCAGCGGGAAAGAAGAAGAGCGAGGAACGTACACCGTCTACTCGGAACGGCCCGACGTCGCTCGCCGTGCATAGACGCACGCGGTCGATGTCGATGGTCGTTACCTCGCCGATGCCTGTGGACGCATCGCACTCGAATGTACGTTTTTCGCTGCGTTTCGTTTGCTTGGACGTGGTGCTGACTTGGATTATAGTATGCAGCAGAGCTTTAAGATTTTTTTTTCTTTTTTTCACTTAATTGTTTACCATCCATATCGCTACATATGCAACTCGGTAATATTTACTTAAGTCTTCTTTTTTTTGATCATCGGATGACGACTAGCGGTAGATGCTGACAAGGAGGGTGCATGTAATAGTTCAAGCATTTTCATACAATCCAACTCGTTTTTCCATTATTTATTTCTTGTCTTCGTGTGATCTACCGTCATTTATATCTCTAGGTTGGGATGGCTACGAGGCACACAAGGCGGCAGGAATATTTGTGTGGCTAAAGTTAGTACTACCATCACTCCCGGGCAGAGTGAGATATCAAAGATGCGGCCAACCTCGAATCGTGGAAAGATCATCATCAAGCTCCTGATACAGCAAGTCCGAGCCGAGTGTGCTTCGTTACCGAATATGCCAAACAGAAAAACTTTTGTTAGTCGTCTTCGTATCCAGAGATTCGCACAGAAAACTGTTTGACACCGACGAGGCCGTATATCACCATATTCCACTGGCAGGCAGCGCACGCTCCCAGGGAGTCTACAGTCCTGCAAAGATGTAAAAAACAATAGTCGATCCACAAGTCGATGCTGCAGGAAAAGCAAAATTGAAGAATCAGCAACAGGGCATCGGCAAATTCGGCGCGCGTTTCAATCGTTGAGACAATGTATGACGAGCCTGGCAGTTATCCAGGGATGGATAAACAGCAGAATCAAATTGCTACAAGCTCACCTGTGACTGCTATTGAAGCGAACGTGACGTTCATGCCTGAAAATCGGGGAAGGACTCGGAACACACGAGACTGGCCCCGCTCATTATGGTCACCGGACCGGTGACTGTCGAAGGGCAGGTGGCGGTGCTATCCCTTTGGAGTCGTCTCGATGCGCAGGCAGCGCAGCCTTAACACGCCTAGGCCTGCCTTTCATTACAGTAGTGGTCCGGGCAACCAAAGCATGCAACTTGCCACCAGTCAACGTTTTAACATCCGCCACCCGGCCAAATGCCACGACGGCAAGCGCCCCAACAGCGAGTGGTAAAGCGCAACAGCAGGTCCGAGTCGCCAGGAGAAGAAGTACACTAGTACTGTTTGTCGTGTTGCTCGGCTTGATGGGTCTAATATTACCTGCAGCACGGACAGCCGCCCAGCGACGAGTGTTCGCCACCAGACAGGAAGCGCGTACGACGCTCTTCTGTAAGAACGGATCAGCCTGTACCCCCTCATCCACAACAACAGCAAGCGCCACAACAGCCTATGGTGAACGGTAGCATGATGCGACCCGGGCCTATGCCCGGTGGTCCTATGAACTTCCCGCCACACGGTCCTCCAGGAATGACCAACCCCGGCATCGGTACGCCCATAGGTCCGCAAATACCTGGCAACACTATGAGTCCTGGAATGGGAGGTCCCTGGGCACCGAACATGATGGTCAATCATTTTGGCATTTTTTAATTGAGAATGTTGGTCATGTGTGTTATCTAGCAAATGCGATATCCCCAAGGTGTGCATGCGGTCACCAAGAGACTCGCCATGTCGAATCTGCCCAGTGGTAGAGCGGGCACTCCTATTCCTGGTGAACCACCCTTCAACCAGGGTCCAGGTCCAGGACAGACACAGTTCCCTGGCTCGCAAAATAACCGATTGGGACGAAAGAAGCCGATGGGGATGATGCCACCGCCTTCGCCGGCGGGTGGTCCACCCAAGGAGCAGCCCAAGGATGTGAAACTGAACGGCGCCGAGGGATCGCCGCGGAATCAGCCGCCCAACTCTAGGACGGGTGGACACGGTCCGCCGAACGCGGGCGGTGGTGCACAAGTGAGCACGGTACCACCTACGCCTAGTGCTAGGAGCTCGAGCATCACTGCGCCTTCTCCGCCTGCTGTGGTGAGCGGGAAGCCGAAGATCAAACCTGCTGTAGCTGGTGTACCGAGACGTCGGGCAAACCGGAGGTCGCGCCAACGGGTGACGACCGAGTTTATGCAGCCTGAGAGCGTTGCGAGCACGCTGGAGGACTTCGATACACAGATACTTAGGTTTAAGGATACTGGGAATTCCGAATCCCAGGGGATCAACTTCGAGGAATTCCGCGAGTGGTTTAATGCGGATGATTTGACATGAAGTGAGGTGGATGGAGCCTCGGGGACCGTGCGTCGTCTGTCTTTTTTCTCTCTTGCCATATGTTGTGCCCTTTTTTTTTGCGTGCTTGATTTTGAGTGTATTGTGTGCTTTGATCTTCCGCTTCTTCGTGTCCCTTTTTTTGCCTTGAGCCTTGCCCCCACCATCTATCGTGATTGTACAGTGTAGTGTACTCGCTTCTCCGTTTTGGCTGTTGTCAATGCTTGCTCGTTTTTTTGCTACTATTACTACACCTAGCATCTAGTCTAGTGCGGAATCTGTCTTGTTCCCTCTTATTCTATATCCCTGCTTCCCTTTGCTTTTGTGTTTCTCTAATTACACTCCAGTTATTTATGCAATCGTTGGGTGAATCGAGCGGTAATTAATCAACACTCCTGCGTAGATGTCGCAT
The DNA here is from genome assembly GCA_038091415.1 of Leccinum variicolor. Lineage (NCBI taxonomy): Eukaryota > Fungi > Basidiomycota > Agaricomycetes > Boletales > Boletaceae > Leccinum > Leccinum variicolor. The sequence continues at coordinate 170,154 of JBBPOK010000013.1, read as the reverse complement.
TCTTGGCGTCCAACTAGTACTTCAAAGAAGCACAACGTGGAACGATCGGAGAAACCAACATCTATACCACACTCGGAGGAAATAAACAGCCATGGCCCCCTCATTGATAGATTGCAATCGAAAAAGAGAAAGAACTTAAGCAAACACACAGGATCTATCGGAACAGCCTACAACAGATAGCGGATTGTATTTGTTACACGTGCAGTATGAAAATGTGAATGTAGGATCTTGTATGGAAACACTCCCCAAAGTAAAAGACGGGAAAGACGAGCAAGCATGTCCCTCTGCTCTGGGTCTACGATAGGTCACAGTATTGTCGACGCCTACTTCCCTTTATCACTTAAGAGAGATCGAAACCTGCGCCCGATGAAATGGCCTGGATCAACTTTTCTCGGAGCACTTTCTCACTCTTATACCTCGGAAGCTGGAACGAGTACGAACGCGGTCAGCGCGAAGCGAGCCAGGCGGTCTAAAACATTAGTCTCGTCTCACCTTCAGCAAGTTGACACACGTGCTCGACGTCGGCAAGCGATGTTCGTCGTTCCCAGCGTCCCGAATCGCGAAAAGTGGGTTCAGTTGCTTGAATCCCCTATACCAACGTCGTGCCGTCAACAAACGAACGATCGGCACACGACCGACGCGACAACTCACAACAACGGCGGCCGACTACAACTCGTGACGAAACGCAAAAATGCCCGCCTCTGTTCCTGGTCGAGGCTCTCCATGACCTAGATAGTGGTTGTTTTCATCTAGTGCCTGTCCGAAACAGTTGTTCTTTCGACGTACCGTCCAAAATGCCTGGATAGTCGGTTCCTCGTTGTCATACACCCCACCATAACTGGTGTGTTGCCTCAAATCGTCCAGGTCCACGGGCGCGTTCACGCCGCCCAGCAGGATTTGCAACTCTTGTTGATTGAACATGCTAAACGGAGTGAACGGTCAGCCATCTGCTGTCTATGGATAACAACAGTGACTTGAACAGAAACGCACCGGAGCCATTTGGGATCTACCATTTCTGAAAGACCTTCGAAGAATGCTTCGCTCTGCAGCTTTATCTGCTTGCTTAGCTTGTAATGCGAAATCAAATATATGTATTGCAGCCTATTTTCCCTCGTCACGGGGACGTTACTTCCGTCAGGAATGAGGTCGAGGGCTTTGGCCACACCAAATTCTGCAACGACTCATCAGCAAACACTTGGACACGAAAAGCGAAGATCCCGAGCACACAAAACAGACCTTCGGTGGCGATCGTAAAGTTCAGCGATAAATCCTCCATGTTGCCTGTGTAATTTTTGAGGAAGACGAGCCCCTGGTAAAGATCGGGGTCCAGAGACGCAAGATCGTCCAGGAAGCTCTGCTTTCCAAGCCACTGCGAGGACCGTCAGTCAGCCTTCCTGTTCGTGGTATGGAAGTTGTCCACCCGATGTCTCACCTTCGCAAGGAAAAAGCTAGCAAATGCCACTTCGACTAGAATGCCCTCGTACAACGCTTTCCCTAAGATGCGACCAATGAAACGGTACCAGCTGAGGCTGTGTGCTAAATGCCGGAGGAGAAAGTATAGGTGTAGGTGAGTAATAGATGGAACAACAGCCACCATGGACTCACGCTCAGTGGCATAAGAATGAGGGTTGGGATAGATCTCATTCTTCTTGTTCGCAAGCCAAAGTCCGCGATCCGTATCAAAAACTTCCTTGCACAAGGAGGTGAAGAACTCTTTGAACACTCCACCACCGTCAATGCCAGCCCTTGATTTACAATCCAGTCAGAATGGCAGAACACCAGTTGGTCTAAAAGCGAATGCTACTCACTCTGGTTCATCGAATTGATCAATAAAGGTGATGCTGATCGGAGCCCGCAGATCCACTTCTGAGAGTCGATCGTACCCGTCCTGAGCGATGTTGGTTCGCCTGATAGACACTTCCATCCTGCCTCCTCTGCGTGGAAAGGAGTCCAAGCCTCTATTCATTCCGTCGCTCTGTACAAATCGACGGAAGATGTGCACTCGCGTTTCGAATGGTATAGCGAACGGAATGTTGTTGAGTACTCCCAATCGTGGAGATAGCCGAGCGAGATGGGCCAATTGGCGACGTGAGCCGGTGCGAGGGACCGCAGAGTCGTCGACTTGCTGCTCCTCGTATCTGATAAAAAAAGTTTAGTGTGACGAAGAGACGCATCGTGAGGCAAATACGTACACAGCTGCCTCTACAAACGAGTTCATGTCAATCTGAGAGCTGACGTGCCAATGATCTTCGGGCATGAACGGCCGTCGAGAGCTGTACATTGTCAGCTAGGCGCCACACAAGTCAAACAACCCGAACGTACTCCCGTGCATGTATTGCTTGTAAGCACTTGGTGATCCTGTCGCGTACGCTCTCCCAAGAAAGATTGAGCCCAGGGGCAGTCGCCTCTTGGATCTTTGCTTGGTCCTCTCTCCAGTACAACGTAAAAGCAATGTTGAAGAGGGTACGTGAAAACGGAATGAGCTCGCTGAGGGTAAGTGTAGTTCTAGAGTCGGAAAAGAATTCATCGTCGCCGATCGTAAGAAGCGATTGAGTGTACAAGTCGGTGAGAAGAAGCAAGGGCGACCAGCAAGTGTCAAGAGTGGGATCTAAAGTCGATCAATGCTTTAGTCAAAAGTCAGCTGGAAAGCATACCCATGAGTGACGAAAGATTCTCGTCACGACCAAGAGGCGTCGTTCTGACGTAGCCTCTGTATATTTCGCGTACAAGACCCCCACCACCGTACAAAAGTAGGGTCGTAAGAACCTTGTCCTTGCGCGAGGGCCAGACAATATTAAGGCTTAAAATCATTGAAACCAGGTCTAGCAGTAACGTCGGATGCTGCTGCGCAAGTTTCAGAAGAGAATTCAAGTGTATTGGGGATGGTAAAGTTTGCAGGCGTTTGCGGGTCCGTGAATCAAGGACAGGTAAGGGGGATCGTGCATTGAGGACATTACTAGGGTGTTCAGAATCCGAGTCACTATCGTCTGCCCACGATGCTGTTGTTTGGGAATCCTGGGCTAGCGGGGGTTCCAGTGCGTGTGGCGGCAAAACGTTTAAAAGGGCAGAAAGGAGTTGTAGGTAAACCTTCAATGATAATACAGGGAGGGAGGCATATTGTGGTGGGGCAAACGCCAACAAATTTGCAATGATGTTGATCTGAGACGGAGGTGAGGTTACGGAAAGGATGTCGGGGATACGCGATGATAGTACATCCAAATGCACGAGAGGAAGATGTCTAGATAGCTCTGAAAGTGAGGGAAGAGGAATGCGATAGGGGAGTAAGGGAAGCGCGAATATGTATGAGACCAAACCCATCACGGAAAGGGCAAACAAATCGGAAGACGATGAGAAGTTCATCAGTGGGAGACATGAAAGCTTCACCAAATAAGGAAGGGAAGGATTGTTCTTGGACTCGGGCGCCTGCGAAGAGGTTAATCATCGGAATTGGAAGAGACAAAAGGGACAGACAATCGCCACGAAAGCACGTCCAAGATGGCTATAGAGATCGTTCCGAACGAGCCGTTGCGATATGCGGAGTCTTAAGTCATTCCCAGATGGACCAAGGAACCTTTCTACCAATGACGGATCGAGAAGTTTGCACAACACCTGAAGATGTGGTACAGCGGTGGGAACGCTGGAAAAGTGTTAGACCATAAAGCACCCATTCCAAGCTGAACATACTCACCCATTACTATTCGATACGGAACAGAGTAAGAGAACAGCAATTCGACAGAGAAGAGCTGTCCAGTGATCGCGATCGGGACCCTGCGCAGGGACAAACAACAGCGCTGCAACGCTCATGGGTGATCTGACGCAGAGTATGATATGAGGGCAGACATACCATCATCTTGAGACATTCTCGCAGACCACATGCTCAGAAGTTCCTCTTCCTGCCCAACGAGGACAAGGCATCGCAAGGCTGTGAGCCCAGTGACTTGCTCTCGAAACATCCGACGCAATTGCTGTCGGACGCGCCGAGCTTCGCGTACGCCGCGCCACCATGCTTGTATTCTTACCGCACTCTCCTCTCGCTTTCGCTGTGCCTCTCTCTGCATTCTTCGAGCCCGCGCTTGATCTAAGAGCGCCGCCTGGGATGATACTGAAGTTGAACCTCCTAAATTGATCTCGCGCCGCCTTCTGTCACCATCTCCAAATACGGGAAGCATTTTGTGAAGGTCACTTCAGGTTCTGAGTCGGAAGAAAGTGGTGGCAAGGACGGACGATTGCGTAGACGCAATCACTCAGCGGTTATGTAATCGTAGTGATTCAGACCAAGTTTGTTACATAACTCGTAAGACGTTCCTTCATCACCGAAAGTTCAAAAATCACACACACCTCTGCAGATAGCTTGGGCCTCTTTGGCTTCTGCGGGCTAGTACTTGACCTCGGTAAGAAAGTTTAATCACACTCCGTGACTCGTGGTGCTGATTTCCCCCGCCAAGCTCTGGCCGTATCGCTGACGGTCCATGCATGACAGGATGGTGGTATGGGCCTCTGCAACGACTTTGCAAAATGGACCGTCCCTCGCATCCCTCTGTGCGTACAGCTCGGCGTGGCATACGCTTCGCCCCTTGGTGAGTCATGTCTGGGGGAGGAGGGGGTAAAGTCCAGGCCAAGGTCTTCTTCTTCCCTAGCAATGATCAGGATCGTCATCTCGTGGATCGACAACTTTCCCATTAAGTGATACCGCGATACCCGATCACGAAGGCGCCTAGCTCACATGTCGCGGCGCACGCGCACGAACTTGGCGGTGACAGCAAGTATACGCCTGCTCCAATAAAGACGACCTTCACACCACGGAACAATCCGAAATGGAGTGACGTGCCGATTTGCTGAGCTCTGTTGTCGATGACTGTGTATCAATAAATTAAATTTTGAATCCAGCACTCCAGGGCTGGTACCTGGAGGTCAGCCTTGAAAGTTTGAAGCTTTGTAGTACTCGTTTAGTCTGGTAATAACAGAACAGTGATGATTCATTAGGAGTCTATTTGAGTGAACGCTGTGCTCCAGTAATAAAGAGTTTCATCAGGTACGGCTAGCAGCTAGTATCGATGAAGTTTCAAGGACGTAATTAAACGACCTGAAATTCAATCTGCTCTCTACCTACCGCGCGACTCGCTCTTGCGTGCAACGCGGCGGATGAAACAATGCTTCCTAATATGACCGTAGAGAATCTACTAGAGATGCCCCTCTGCCGTGAGGATGCAAGTGGGGAGACCAAACTAAATACAACGGAGAGACGCGGCCTGAGGCCTGAGGACCGCCGACTGGTCATCGATCGGCTTTAGAGGGTATTTCGGAAATTCTGCGAGAGCGCTCAACGAGCGTCTGGGATGTTTTTCCGTGCGGAATGGAAGAGCTCCGAGGTGAGGGCGTCTTCAGTATTGAAGTAAGTATATGCTAGTAGTTACAGGTATGTAACTAGCTGCCGACTGTATCAGACCTGTAAGACTCGGAATCTTATCCCGTTCATTCAGTCGAAACTTTCTCATACGTTCAACAAATTCATAATGCATCACGCATCATAGCTACGACGCGCAGTTATCAGTGCAACAAAAGCCCACAGCTGCCAGTGCTCAGCGCTCAGGTGGCACGCGAGGAAAGTTGGAGGAAAGCGTGGAAAACGCGGCTTAACATGTTCCTGACTCACTGGCAGGGCCTCGACGCTGTCACGACGAGCTGGTAAGTATGTACTTACTACTTCTACAGCGGCTGTTTCAAATGATCAAGTCGCTTAATTGCCACCACCGTGAGTTGGCAGAAGGGCCTTCTGATGGCCAACTTATCTCCGGCCCTTCTGAGAAGTTCCTGCTTGCCCGTTTTGTAGCTTTCTGAACGCCCATGTACTGCAGTCACGCAATGAGGCTTCAAAGACCCCAGGCCCCAGGGCCCCACCTTTCAGACTCACCCCGTTCAAGTTTCCATACATTCATTGCGAACCAAGCCACATTACTCTCCGAAAGGCGCCAGAGGACAAGTAAGACTGGCAGGCAACTTCAAGTTCGCTGTGTCAGAGAAGCAGATAAGTTCGTGACCTCATCCGACTGAATTCTCATGGTATCAAGGTTCATCGATACGCCGGATCCATTTGCTTATACCCCTAAACCTTGAACCAACATGGTGCCAACTTTGCGTCCATTTCTATGTTTGGAGGATCTGCGCCTACATCGTGTCCGACACAGGAACTCTTGCTATATACGAGGTCCTCATGTCGCGGCGGTGGCAAACAAATGGAAGCTATGGTTATTAATAGCTTGTGTTTCTGTTCCAAGTCCAGAACAGTGCAACCCACTTTACTCCCCAACACATCTCTGCGCATACACTTTGTATTCAACTCACATCATCCCTCAACATGTCCATCATCATGGAGGCTAACGATTCTGATGTTGACCTCGACTTAACCTCTGTCAGACATACAGAAGACTCATTCATGATCTTGAACAACCATGAAGACGAAGCAAGTCCTCCTGGAGACTCTGAGGCTGCGTTAGAGGAGTCGCAATCCGAGTCCTCTGATTCGTCGTACCTGAATGTCGATCTCAGCGATGACCTCGATGACGAGGAAATCGAGACCTCCGAGTCTGAGGAGCTCGACGAAAGGCAAGTGAACCAGGAATTGGAGGAAGTAAGTATAGTAGTTTGTTTACCGTAATTCTGGAATTTACGCTCAACCGGTTCACAGGCAGACGTCGAAGCAACGGAACGAATTCACCCTGTGGAGGATCTTTGCTCCTCTATCCGGGGAATGTATCGTATTCTGGATCTGATCAGCGAACGTGGAACAAGCGGTCTATGTAGGATCACCTCTGTCCATGATGACCCATTTTGACTCACTGACCTGAATCTTGCATCTGTGAAGCTGACAAGATCATCATCGCCCAGGATTCCCTCAAGCGTTTCATCAACGAAATTTCTCCCACCGCTTACACGTCTTTGACAAAGGTCGATTTCAAAGCTCTCGACAAGTTTCAAGCCAAGCCCATTGGGATTTATGGGAGCAAAGAGGAAATCGTTCGATTTCTACTCTCCGTATCTGCCATTGACGAGACCATGTGCGTCTATTCCTAGCACTCGATCCAATTTTTTATCGCTGACATTTGACAGCGCGACCAAGTTAACCGTGTTACCGGAAAAGAAAATGGATAAACCAGCTCTGCGATCTGGTCTCTACATTTGTCGCGTTTCTGAGTCTGTTGATGCCGCGCAAAAGATCTATGTCGTATATTGGCCAGAAGAGACGACTTGGGACGACGACGCGTCTCCACCTGTCCGTCGAAATCGTGTTACGTTTATGAGGTGAGTTCATTTCGGGATGTTGCAAACATTCTGAACGCTGATCGACGTTCGAATACCCAGATATCTCACGAAGATTTGCGATCAAGTTACAGCCCTGATCTCCGACGATCATGCGGAGTCCATGGTTTGGAACGACTCGGACCCAATCAGCGATGACAAACTTTCTGAATCCGATGAAGATGATACCAATCGATTGTTCACGTTCGAGGTCGCGAAGACGAAGGAGCAAGAAGAAGGCGTCTCCGTACGCCAAGGTTTCGAGGTACGTTGCTTTCGCGGCATCCATATTGATGTTCATGAATACCCGCCTTGTGCAGTGCGCTTCCGATGATCTTCAAGTGGTCACCGAACTGCATCCAGATTGTAACATGGACCCCGAGTTCTTCAAGCCACGCTTGTTATTCGGCGAAATGAAACAAGGATTCATGACGGCACAATATGTTCCAGTTCGGCGTTCTATCAAGACTCTGAACTCCTTCAGGCTTATGGCGTTTGTGCTGCAAGATACGCTGTACGTTTGCAGACCTTGTATCTTCTCACGTTTGACTGACTCGTTTTAAGCCTTAAGGATCATCTGCATATATCAGAGAGTATCTCTCCCAAATCACTCAATCACCTGGTCCGTCTTGGGCTCGCCAAGCGTTTCCCCAACGAGTGTGGTGTCTGGACGAAGGAAGTCAATGCCATTAGACTGGCGTACCAGAAAGACATGACAACTAGGCAAAGGAAGGTTGAGGAGGATTTGAACACAACTAGAGCCCAGACGGAATCTAGTATTCGGTTCGCAATTGTCAATGCTGTGTTCAGTCGCTACCCGTTCGTATCATTTCTCCCTTTGGCACTTCGAATTTACTCACGTCAATCTTATAGCACTCTTGATCGCAGTCGATGCTTTGCCTCTGTCCCGGTTCTCACACCTGATGAAGAATCGAGGCTCAATGGTGATTAAATATGTCGATGGATTTGTGTTAAGCGTCATTGACCTTTCTTAGAACTATATTCCAGTTTAACGTTAATGCACCCGCGTGTAGCGGAGGCTTTCGCTGACGAACTTCGCCAAACCAACTACAAAAACATCAGTGATGAAAACTTCAGAAGGTCGAAGGAAAAGATATCTCTCGTCCTCTATCTATCCCGCAGTCTCGTCACCGCAACTGAGGCTCAGTTAACTACGGTCATTCGCTCAGTTTTCAAGGACACCAAAAAGACGCTGCAGTCTACCTTGGCCTCTACTCTCCACGCAATTGCTGCGCCGACCGAAGGATTCGCTAGGCCGACGCAAGATGAGGTAGCAAGGGCTGAAAAGATGCTCAAGGAGGGTGGTCATCATGAATCGTCTCTTGTCAGCGATGCAGACTTCGTAGCAGATCTTGAAGGTCTCTCGCTCAATATGCCTTTGCTACAAGAAGCAGCTAGGACGGCGAAGGACCTGGCCCAGAAATACCTCAAGGGCGTCGTGGATAGACTCTGCCGGACTCTTCTCGGATCTGCTCGCCGCATACAACTAGAAGACATCCAAAAACAATTGAAGGCTGAGGTAGACCGCCTCAGCGAGCAAGAGATTCGCGAGATGGGGCGTTCCCTGGCCCAGAAGGTGAATTCGCTGTCGGGGTCGTGTGATTCTTTGTAAGGGTCTTCGAAATGACCGAGAGATACCTCTAATTGATCAACAATCGCCAAGGTACACTCTACGGCTTAGGTCCGTTATAAAATGCAGGAGCCGTGATGATAGTACGTTCGAGCTTTGTGGACCAGCCTTGCTGGGCTAACAAATGGCTGTAGATTCGCAGAGCTATGAGGTCAGCGGCTTGAGAGAGACGTTGAAAGAAGCATCGCTGTTGTTCACCATTCATCTCATGCATTTGACGACGCAAGATCAGCATGAAATTCAACTCGATCCAACCAAGGTTCCGAGTCCACGTTTCAATGAATCGTACTCCTTCCAGGTACCGGTGGGATTTTCTGTCTCGTGAGCTTGACTTTTTTTCACCACCCCGTTATCTAATCTTTAATGAACCTCCAGTTACGCGCAGCTCCTTGAAGGCGACAGGTTGCTGTTGGTATTGGTTGACCGCAATGCCAACCTCCATCTTCACTTGGACCACCTAAACAGCATTGAAACCTCTGTCGGACGCGACCGTGGCAAGATGCTCTACCGTGATAAGATCGGCGACGAGTTCTTGTTGGCGTTCGACGAATCCCAGGCTATGCTTGCTCTGATTTCCGCTGAGAAGGTATGCAAACCAGGAGTTTGATACGCTAGATTCAAATTGAAGATCCTTCAGTTGCAGTTACACGTTTACGTTCATGATGAAAGTCGAGGGTTTACTGCGTCCGGCAGCGGCATTAGCTTGAGTCCATGGTACAGTGAAGGGACGATGATCAAGAAAGCATGTTTCACATCAGGAAGCGAGGAACTTTTGCTGGTCGATTCTCAAGCCATTGCTCGTATTTTCTCTCTCACTACTATGCAATTCCGGTGTGTACCACGGGTTAATCGAATCCTTGGACGTGATGTTGACGCATTCCCAGGCCAGCCTCTTTGGATCTCCAGCACGTGCCAATTGATGTTCATTCTTCTCCAGATGGCTCGTGCTTCTTGGCTGTTAATTCGGATGGCACGTCTACCAGTATAATTGCCTATCATTGGAACACCTTCGGATCTACGGGCGGCATTCCACTCCCTATTGCAGATTGGGCATGTGACACTAAACTGGTCATCAGCTCATTCGTCCGCAGGAGTGTTGTCTATCTCTTGAAGCTGGAGTTAGCTACTCATACTTGCAGCTCCGTTGCGCTTGACATCACCCGAAAGATCACCGAGTTCATGTTCAGGGAGAAGGGAAACCGAGGCACTTTGTCTGGAGATGCTCACCTGACGGCACACAACTGTCTCGTTGACTGTTATGCTGATGTATGGACACGCTTCCCGGTTCTTCCAGCGGTACAGCGGGCCACCATTTCCACGAGCGATCGTTGCAGTCGCTCAGTTCTCTTTGTAACCAATCAGGATCATCATCGTTATCAGCCTCGCTTTGCTGAAATGATCGAGACGTTCGAACGAGCGTCGAAGAAGCCGACCGGAGACAAGCTCAGCACGCTGAAGATCTCTGCGACGACGTTCGACAGTCTCGTGACCGAATTTTCCCCCGATGCAGAGTGGGATGATACATCACTCTTTAGGGTTGGAGAATGGGTCGTCGAGATTCTTTGTCTCATCCCTATTCATTTGGCCATTGCCAGAGATAATCGATTCGTTCCGTTGAAGGATGGCGTGTACTCCGCTGAAGTCGAAAAGTCGTTGCTTGGTGCCGAGATCAATCGCATTGTGGATACAATTTCGTTTGGGTGGTATGAATCCATTTTCCAGTCTTACATGGCGGACAAGGTACGAATCCTAGACTGCGCATGACTGATTACGATGTTGATGCTGGTATTCTTGCAGCCTGTTCGGGTCGTGTCTTCAATGGGGGAACAATCCGTTGGAAAGAGTTTCACTCTCAATCACCTTGTCGATACGTCTTTCGCTGGATCAGCGATGCGCACTACCGAAGGTGTTTGGATGTCCGTGACTCCTACGAAGGAAGTTTTGATTGTCGCGCTCGACTTCGAAGGTACACCGGTTGCCTAGTTCGTTATCTGCTTGTCCATGCTCACAACGTATCTGCAGGTGTCCACAGCATAGAGCGCTCGGCGCAGGAAGACACTCTTCTTGTTCTCTTCAACACCGCAATCTCGAATATGGTATGTCTTCATCGTCGAGACTGGAGACAACTTTTTGACTCTGATTTCCTCAGGTCCTTTTCCGCAATAATTTTGCCCTCAGCCGTGATATCACTGGGCTGTTCCAGTCTTTCCAGTCCAGCTCGATGGTTCTGGACCCGGTCGCCAACCCGGCGCTTTTCCAGTCCACCTTGGTGATCATCATCAAGGATGTCGTTGACTCGGACGCCTCGGAGGTCGCACGAGAGTGAGTGATTGAGATACGCTCCCCTCCGTGTGATGATGAACGATTGCCTCAGGTTCTCGCTCAAGTTCCAGCAAATTGTACAAGACGAGCAAGACTCCAACTTCATATCGCGACTTCATGGTGGAAAGCTGAACATCATCCCCTGGTAAGATTTGGATGTGCTCATCAGAGTACAGACTGAATGACAACTCTACGACAGGCCAGTCATCGAGTCGAGGGAATTCTACAAATTGTTCCCAACTCTTAAGCGTTGTCTTGATCAACAGGACGTGACACACAAAGCTGCGGGAGAGTTCTTGCACCTGATGAAGACGTTGATGGCAAAGCTCAAGGTTAGATTTATTGCCGCTGCTTGGCCAGTGTACATGTAATACTAATACTTTCTAGGCGAACGACTGGGGAGCGCTTTCTCGTACGTACCAATTTTCATCCGAGCTTAGTTGCTCATTCTCTCCTAGAAACCATGGCTTCGCATCGTGCACAGTTGTTATTGACCCTCTTGCCTACCGCCTTGGCATTTGGCATGCAAGAGGTGGAACCGGAAGTGGAGCTACTAAAGGTATAGTTCACCCTCTGCTATGACATCTCAGGAAGTGATAGGATATCTTGTTTCAGAATCTAGATGCGGACGTGCCCATAGAGTGCCCCGATACCGACACTCGCTTTTCCGTTGCCGACGTCGAACATTCTCAGACCATCGATCACGAAGAGGCACTGGACAATATGATCAAAGAATGGGACGCAGTCGATTCCCGCCAGCTTGTTCCCGATACTCAGTGGGTGGATGAGCTCGCTCAGTACCTGGAAGACCTGGCGGAAATGCGCGTCAACCACGTACGAGTGTGGGCCAAGTCCAATTTGATGCGCTTCCAGACTGGCCATGCCAGTGTGACGGAGCTTCAGAGGGCGCTAGAGAGTGCAGTGATTGATTTGAAGAGCAGCGTGCAACTCTGTCGGACTCAGTGCGCTTCTTGTCAATTGTTGTGTATTCGGGATCGATTCCATGAGGGCGCCCATGACTGCAAGACAACGCACACTTGCATGCAGTATTGCGAGTATTGCGCGGAAGCGGGTGAGCTGGAGGAAAAGAAGTGCACAATGACGTAAGTGACATTCGAGTTGTAACGATGAGATCATGACCGTGTTCTTTCCAGAGCTGGGCATTCTGGAAAGCACATGTAAGTGAACCTTTTGGCATTAAATTCCTTGTGGGTATGATTCGAGACGATGCTGCTTCAGATGTCTGGTGGATACCCATCTGTGTGGTGCGCCATGCAGACTCCTGGGCACGAATGGATGTCTCGAGGGATGTGCGAAGGTATGCCTGCGCTGAGACTACTGGCCTCCTGTTACTTAAGACTTCCAGGTCTCGGATCATGACGATGACGACCACCAATGTGCAGCAGTTACACATGCCTGCGGAGAGGTAATTGCTTCCACTGTCTTCGGTATCAAATGCTATATCTTCCACCTTAGCCATGCGATTTGTGCTCAGTGACACTTGCGGATGGATCCAAGTACAAATGCAAAGGAAGGTGCATGGTCTCGATGTAAGTGTGCTCATACAGCTATAACTATGGTCGAATTTACTTACTGGTTCACGTGCCAAGTGACACTGAGCACGAAAGTCACCAATGCGACGCACAGTACTGTCCCATACCCTGCCAGCTCTGTAAACGAGTCTGCTCAAGTTCTGACCATTTACACGCGTTGGATGCGGGTGCTGTCCATCTCTGCGGGTACGTGGTTCGGTGTTGTTACAGAGGCTGTAAAGTGAAATGCTTTTTGTAGGGAACAGCACACTTGTGCTCAGCGATGCGACGTCGACGGTGTATGCCAAATCGACACGGCTCCAGAATCGATTGAAGCAACGTTCAAAGGAATGCATGAATGCTTCCAGTACACAAAGGTATGACTTCATGTCCCTCAATGCAGATCCAAAAGCTGAACACATCCGGTGCATATAGTATACTCAAGGTGGGTATTTGGGTATGTACCGACTGCCTCACTGACAGTGCGCACAGTTGCGAAGCGACTCAAATGTGTCAAAGTCGTCCCCCCAGGCCAGTTACAACATGAAGGTCGGCATGCCCATAGTTTGGACCCAGACGCCATCCATTATTGTCGAGAAAGGTTAGTCTATAGCACAGCTTGTGTACATCCGAGTCACTTAACGTCCAAACAGATGTGCGAGTTGCCAATATTACTGCATACTTCCTCTGGGTACGGGACCAATAATTTATTTTCGCCTAGATCATGAATGCTAACCGCCTTCGAAACAGGTCATTCCCAGAAAGAACATGAAACCCACCACGGTTCCATGTTGAACGTGCGTTGGTCCGTTGATGGCCCGGATGAAGAAGGCCTCGAGGTCGAAGGTCGACGATTCTCGACGAACGACGAAGGCGCACCGATGATGTGCAATCTAGTATGCAAAGCGCTGGGTAGACACGCCCATATAGAATATTGCAGAGCCGACACCCCCGACGAGTGTAGAGCAAACCATGAAATCCAGCATATCCCAAGGACGCTGAAACCGGAACCAGACAGACCAAAGGACTTTGTGACGCACAACCTGTTCTGGAAGCGCAGTGGTACGTCAATTTTACATGCGACATTTTGATTGCCATATCGTTTGGGCAGGGTTCAGGGATCCGTATTCGCGCGAAGAACAGACAAACTTCGCCAAGTGGTATGTCCAGCTACACAATGTTGTTTCCTTCCGTTCCCGCCTTGCTTATTTCATCTTTGAATTTCTACAGTGACTCGATGTGCGCTGGTAAGTACAACCCTCTGGGTTGTGACTGTCTTCGTGGTGATCATGACTATGTTGCAGGATCTGAGCATGTTGCTTCAGGGGGAAAGCCTGCTGTTCCCTCTTACTGTACTCTCCCGCTTTTCCATGCACAATTGGCAGCAAACAGTGTTCCACCGAAGCAAGGCTATATCTCAGGGGATGGGCACCAGTTCGAGTGCAGGAACCCAGTAACCCAACAACAAGCTTTCCACATGTATGTTCTCGTATCCAACACACATGATAGGGCTAACAACCGGTCTTTAGCGTCTTTATGGTCGACAGGTAAACAATATATCCTCGGTCGTGAATATGTAGCTTTGACAGACTCGTGCAGATCATTGTTAATGAGCGCAAGTGACATACAACCACCAGCTGGCTCCGTGGTGAGCGGGAAAATCTCTGCATATGGTATGCACAATCGACTCGGGGCAGTCTATACTGCCCTGCACCACTTCTGGACTGCTCGGCAAGCTATCTCTGGTTCCCAGAGAGATGCAAACACTGTCATTTTGCACTCCGAGCATGCGCAAGCGGTGTGCATAAGGGACACCAAGAGATCGCCGGATGAGCTCCTAGATTTGCTTCTCCCACATCCCCCTAAAGGCAGCAACAAGTTCAAGGTGGCTCTACAGGCTGTCGTTTCGGGCATACACAAGAATTGGTGTGAAGACACGCGTCCCATCGTCATTGTCTTTCTTTCGGGTAGCGATGTCTCTGCATCTGGTGCCATCGTGCAAAAACTATTCCGCAAAACGGCAGATCATTTGTGAGTAGTCTGATTTCATGTGAAATGTCGAGCCTTATATCACATACAGGACGGGACTTTCGTTTCATGGTATTTTATTCGGTCCAAAAATGACCTCGACGATGATGACGAAGCGCATCATCACTGTCGCACGCGATGCGCAGAACAAGATACCAGCTTTGATGTGGGCACCGTCGTCCTTCCATGAAGCATTTGATAGTGTAGGTCGTTTCGCTTGCTTGGTATCAGTCACGGTTTCAATTCCCTTTCCACAGGTTCAACTCTCACAAACCATCCTTGGAATTGCGCAATCATTGAGGAAACCGAGTGGTCCATCGCCGCGACAGTTCATGCATAGGGATCCAACGACTCAGCAAGCCTTCCATATGTACGTCCATGCGACTACGCATCATCGTAAAACTAACTAAAACTTGGTCGCAGTATCTTCTTGATCGACAGGTGAGTAAAATGCTATCAGGAATATACCATTTGGACAAGCCTGCGCAGGTCGAAGTCAATGATCGAGGGCGACAAGAAGCCGCTGGAGAGCTCGGCAGTTCACGGCAAAATCATTGCGCGTAACATGAATAATCGACTCGGGGCGGTCTACGCCGCTCTGCACCACTTCTGGACCACGCGCCAAGCCTCCCTTAATCCCGAGCGTGACGCGAATACTGTCATATTGCACGCTCAACAAACGCAGAGCCTATGCGAAAACGACCAGAAGAGATCGCCGGACCAGCTTCTCGATTTGCTTCTCCCCAATGCACCGAACGGCGGGAACAGTTTCGACCTGGCCCTCAAGGCTGCCGATGCTGCTATGTCCAAGTGTTGGAATGATGCGCGACCTCCTGTAATCATCTTTCTATCCGATGGTATTGCCTCTGTATCCGATGCCTTCGTACGAAAAATGTTCCGCACAGCAGCACTAAGAGGGTATGTTGTATTCGTTGGCGCACTGGATGGTGGAGCTTACAGTGTCACGTCCTATAGGTCGGGGCTTTCTTTGCAGGCTATCTTGTTCGGTCCAAAGAAGACCTCTGCTCGGATGGAGCAGATGGTTACCGTTGCGCGCAATGCGCAGAGCAAGTTACCGGGCGTGACGAGCGCGCCATCCGCTTTCCATGAAGCGCTTGATAGCGTAGGTCGTCTCTCGCGGCTTTTAATCAGTTGTGGTTTTGATCCACGTCCTTCAGATACAATTATCGCAGACTTTCCATGCCATTGCGGAATCTTTGAGGAAGCCGAGAGGAGCGTTGATGCAGTGAGCGATCGTTCATCGCCTCCGAGGAGAACAAATACTACTTTCCTATTGACGTGCATATCCCTTGGTTCGTGATAACAAAAACTTTGGAGATCTGTTTTTTCCATGTACAGTATGCATCCCAATCGACTCTTTGGTTTCAGTCGTTGTCAGAAATGTATGCGCCGTGTTTTGAAATGGAGGTTTGTTTTTGGCAATAATCATTTTTGCTTGTGCTGGCGTCCTCGCTCAATAGCGAGCCTCTCAACCTTTCCCTCGTGGTCCTTACAATCTTGCAGGGTAAACATGAGGCTGATTTGAAAGAGAAAGGCATGATCGTACGGTGACCGCGTGGTACAGATGTGACAGCAAAGAAAGCCGTGAACTAATCACGCTACCGTACATGGCGTGAGTCCGACTCAAATTGTTGAGTGTGAATAACGGGCCCGGGACTCGACGATTTTTGTAATTGAGTTCAATATAATTACACGTAGCCCTGATGAAAGTCTACTGCGACCTGCCCTGAACGCGAGAACGAAAAGGTCTGCCACTGCCACCTTTTCTTTCTCTCCTGGCATGAAGTTCTACAGGTGAGTGTCTGTCCAAGTTTCTTACATTTTCCTACACCGTTCCCCGAGATGAGATTCTTATTTGTTCAGTTATCCCTGTCTTAACCTCCGTGTCGAGATTTGTCTGATTTACTCTGACGGGCATTTGTTGATTTCTTTTTCTTCCTTTGCTGATAATCTTGACGTTTCAATTGACATTTTTCACCTTGCAGGCTCAGAAACAGGAAAGATTCTCCTTGCCAGTGTTTCAGCAGTAATGGCAGCGCTCTCTTGAAAACACTGCATGGCCTGGGAAGACAGGAAAGATCTCGTCGACTTGTACATACGATTATGCTAGACTCTGATGTCATGTCGAATTCACATCGTTTTTACATCGCCGTCCCTAACTTCGTCCGATTGAACACGACCCGGGACGACCTTGACCTACACTAACATCACAGCTCACTTGTTCGTCATCGCCTAAGATTGTATAACAGGATATCTCTCTTGCTCTAAACCGGTCTCGTGGGCCCCTTCCATAGTCAGACTCAGCGCGTGACGGTCTAGTTCACGTACATGGTATGTATTGACCGCCAGCACGTGTGTCTCCGAGCTGGATGGCGCCCACGTCGCGACGGACACGCCCTCAATGACGTACGCTGTGCGCACAGACGTGGGGGTGGTATTGGCAAGTATACGAGCGGGGGAAAGTGCACGTTGTATGCACCTGAGACGTCCATGTCTGTGTGTCCGGGGGGTTTTTTTCAGGCAGATGTGTCCGGCTTCTGTTGCCGGTCGTTGCAAGCACGGTGATGACTGTAAGCTCACGCACGAGACGGAGCTCCAGATAGACCGTGAGTGACTGTGTCGTTTTTGTCTATATATTGGTGGACGCGATCTGACGAAACGGCGTGTAGAAGTTGGTTTCATCAATCTCTAGAGCAAGGCTGTTCAAGGGAAAGGACACGGGTCGCTACGACCGGCGAACAAGGGCACGAGTTCGAAGCGTGGCCGATCGGGTTCGCAGAGACACAAGTCTAGCACTATCAAGGTGCCCGTCGCAGCCGCAGCCATAGTTGCAGAGTCCGTCACATTCGCAGGGAGCCAACGACGTGCCTGCTGTTCCCAACGAGTGGATTGAAGCGGCAGCGGGAAAGAAGAGTGAGGAATTCCGAATCTACATCATGTAAGTACTAGTCGGGACGGCCTGACGTCGCCCGTGCATAGATAGACGCACGCAGTCGAATGTACGTTTTCGTTGCGTTCGTTTGCTTGGACGTGGTGCTGACTCCGAGTCGGACTACAGCAGAGCTTTAAGATTTTCTTTTCCTTGTTTCTTATTCGTATGTAATCCAACTCGTCTTCTTTTATCTCTTTTCTTCCCTTTAGTGTTTAGTGTGTGCATTCTATTGTCTTTGTCGGCGTGATTCGCGATCGTCATCCGATCAATGGGCCACCTGTTCCACCACGCGTTCAATGCTTTGTTCTGGATCCAACACAAGGTCTACACGCTTTGACCTGTGGCCGTTGCGAGGGTACAAAAGGGACGATCTCCTCGCAGTCCTACTACGATTCATCCAGTTGCCCTCACCTCTTTTAGAATGAATGATCCTTTCACCGTCGTTGGCCCCGAATCGGCAGCGTGTCACTACAACCCCGTCGCAGCATCGCTGAGCCTCTGCCTCGCCACGTCTACGGAGATCCATCATCACTATCATCATCACGGCGACCTCGGAAACTGGCAATACCAATACCAATACCAATACTTGGACCTCTTGCCGCTCCTCGCCATGTTGTGGAATGCATGCAGCAGGTAAGCCCCCTCTCTGCATTTAATTGTGCGAACCATACTTATTTTGATATTTTTCTTCTCCACGTTGGTGTCGTGTGTGGTTTACCCTGCGGAGCACAGCAGTCTTTCTTTCTCCCCAACTTTCAAATCGCAGCCTCCCGCCCTCAGTTTCGGACCCCTTCGACGCGTCCTCAACGCTGATGGCAGCGGATCGTTTCCCCTCATCGGGTGTATGAATGCGACGACTGCGTTCAGTGACTCTGACTCGGCATGGAACTTGGACTGGCTGCGTACCGTGCAAGCGGCAATGACGTCGTCGGTGTGGCACGCGTTTGCGACGAGCAGGCCCCTGCAGGGTTTTTATTGTTTCGATGATGTCTCGGATGTACGTGATTCGGCTCGGGGACGCCTCGTGGACTCGGACCGTCAGGACGGCGCGTGGTCTTGGTGCGGCGACGCTTCCGCTCTGACGTCACGATCAACCGTGGCCACACCGACGGCGTGCGTATGCGTGGACTCTGAATCAGATCACGACGCCACTGTGCACTCGGACACCCTCCGAGTCCACTCGTCAGCTTCGTTCTGTCACTCGTCCGACGGCCCATCGGAGTCACTGGCTTCCCAACCCCGACGACACCTCGACAGCGACAGACGCTCGAGACCGATGTGGGCGTGGGTTTGCCACGGTCTCGGTCACGGTCGCGCCGCTGAGGATCGACATCCCGACTCGGAAGCATGGACGGGCGTAATGCCGGGTTCGGAGCAAGACTCGGAGTCGGGATCGACGACGCACGAGGCGCGCGGCATCGGCGTGCTCGTCAAGGCGCTCGTTCAGCAGAACGCAGGCGCTGCGTTGCTGGTACGGACGATCGTGTGCGTCGCGTCGTTGTTGTGCTACGTACACTCGACCTTGGTGCTCGGAGAACGACCGTCTTCCGTGATCGGATCACGTCGAACGTCATGATGGACGATACGTCTCTTCCTTCCTTCTTTTTTTATGAATAGCTATTTTATTTTTATACATACTTGCACTAAAACGACTGTAATCACTCTCGAGCATGAGAAATTGTATGTTTACACAGATAAAGTAGATGGTATATTTGCAACACGCAATTACGTGTCTCGGCGACAAGCCCCGTGAAGTGTAGCCAGCTACTCTCCCAAGGTTGCCTGTCGTATCTAACAAGTCCCACACCATACTTAATCAGCATGCCAAATGGGTCCGTCATGCATATCCGTCCTTTCTATCGTCGAAGTCATGCGTGGACGCGCCCATGGGCTTCATCGCAAGCGACGTCGTGCTAGCCGAGTCCTGCAGTCTTGAGTACGGTCCGCTGCTAGGTTCACCAGGAACAACGCCCGCCTGCTGTTTCGCTGCCTGTTGCCTCGCCAACCGCTTGCGTCTGGTGCAGCATCGCCAAACGCAATAGCCGACGACTAAGAGGACGATGAGCAGGCATCCGGCGAGAATGTATGGCCAATGACTGAGCACTCGTTCTTCATACTGCGCCTTCTTCTCTGCCTCGCTCTCGGGCGAGTGCTGTTCTTTCGATGCGGGCAACAGGGCGTACTGCGAAGAGTTGATTAGGTCCTGGCCGCTCAGTCGGACTTGGATAAAGTCATTGACTGCAGCCGTCTCGTTGGTGAGGGAAAGGAGTTGGATGTAAGGGCTATCCGAGTTCGAGCCGCCCTTGACCATATTCCCAAAGTTGATTAGTGTGTACGCATTCCGCACTATGAAGACAACCAGTCAACGGGGAGTGGGAACGAGTCAGGATGAGTCAGCCGTACTAAATGCCATGCCAAGAATCAGGTCGTATTCTCCCAGCAAACTAAAGGCAGAGCTGATGGGTTGAAACTGTCGATACGTCAGGGATATGAACAAGAACTCTTTGAGATGACTCACAGTCCCGACACAGGCAGGGCTTCCATCCATGAAAGTTGCTCCAGAATCACTGGAAGACACGTCGAGCGGATGCACCGGATACGGTACACCACCAAAGTTGAACGTGAGGTTAATCAACTGGCCACAAGGCACGAGCCATGCCTGTGATGATGTCGACCACTCTGCACCCTGTACGCGTCCATAGATGGCGTCGGACACCGAACGGGGGACCTGGGGAAATGTGAATCCAGAATCCAAAATAGCAACCAACTGGCCATGGGGTGCCTTGGGCACAATCGAAGAGTATTGAATCGGTTCTCCGTCGGGACCGATGATGCCAACATCCTTGTCAGTCAATATCTGCCAGTGCTGATCCACGTTGGTAACCTTGTAAACTTTTTCCACAGCAAGCTTTGGCTGATTGGTGATGTTTTCGAAACCGGGAGCGATGGAGGATATCGTGAATTGGCTAGTCAGGTTGTTACCTGGGTCGCCTTGACGGTTAAGCATCAAAGTGACGTAGTTGTCGGTTGAGTTCTGCTCGAATATTCGGTTGATAGCATTGTTTCCAGAAGTTCCGCTGAGCTTTTGATATATTTTAGAATTGGAGTTCGGACCGAGTCCAAGAATTCCATCATATCCCTCGGAGTCGATGTTAGTAGAGAAAGATGATGAGTTTGCGACGAGGACTGTGTTGGCAAAATAAGCGTGAATAAAGTGGCCGAAAGTGTGATGACTGACGGAATGCCTGGTCTTGGACAGTGTAGCCGTCGAACTCAAAGGAAGCGGTATAGACGTTGCCTTTGGGTGTGGAAATGAAGACCAGCACAAGGTTAGAAAGACAGGACACACCAGCGGCATTTCCGATAGCGTAGGGCATTGATAGGTCTTTGCCGGTATTCTGAGCACCGGGTACGGAGCCGGTCACCCACAAGTCGGCACTGCGGACGAATGAGGGCTAAGTTACAAAGGGATGCGCGATTGAATACCTTCCGGTGTCGAGCAAGACGGATATCTGCCTTCCACCGAGAGTGATATTGGTGTAATAAACAGCATTCTGTGTGTTCTCGACGGGAACCACACCATTACCGTTCGTGGATGACTGACGTGGAGAGTGGTGACCCGAGTTCGACGAAAAGGACGAGGAGCGGACGGTGAACGGAACCGAAAGAGCGAGTAGTAAAAAGTGTAACGAACGCATGAAGTAAGTAGGTGGCAAAATATTAAAAAGGTTGTAATGATGTAACCATGTAACTACATTTACTATCCCACCGTGACCGAGTGAAGCGGGAGTCGGACTTGTTATCCCCTCGCGTCAGTTGCTAGCACTTGTGTCCTGGACTGACCTCTCAGAGGCCATGACAACTAAATACTCTGAATCATGCCAACGACCGAGAAACATGACTCTACCGCTCACTTTGAGGTACTATATACTGTGACTACACAATTCTTTTACTGATAGTAGCACAACGTCCGAAGGCCTCAGCGCGCTTGTAAATTGTTAAGTACTATGCGCCGCAAAGAACCAATGTTGGACCGTGTTCTTACATTAATGGTTCATGGATCTCCTCGATGCCATGGAACTCGATCAAGAAGTTGTGGGAATACTGTGTCGAGACTCTTAAATAGGCCGCCTCGGACGGAAGGAAGGTATTCCATTTTGAATGATGCTCACCTTGTAACTTAAGTCAAATGAAAACGGCCTCTCGATGATACAATGGAAGGTCCATGTTGGAGAAACATGTTATACCTCGAATGAAGGAGGAAACCACTGTTCCAGCTTGCGAACCATGTTCTCAACCTTTTTCATGTAGATCTCGACGTTCCGTGCCATATCCGAGGGTTCACACGGCGGCGGGAACGCATCACGAAACTCGTCCGAAAAGCTCGCAATCATGTTCTCTTCAGATATCCTTGCATCAAAATGAATCAGATTCAGGAATGAATGCGGAGAGAACGAGTCGAGTTACATACCCTTCTTCTCGGAACATTTCCTCTCGCTTGCAATCCCAATCCGCAACCAGTTTCAGCCACTCCTGGCACTCCACCTTGAGCCGTTCGAAATACGCATTCTCGTCCTCGGAGAGATCGACGTGAAAGAGTAACTGGGAGGGCCCATCAAAACCCTCTATCGACCCCGGGAAGAAATCGTTGAATCGCTTCCACATCAGACATGATTCGGGCGCGGTCCCCAAGTAATGAATGTGCTAGACCGGACACCAAACGACAATGTCAGTGACGTCATTTCGCGAATGCAGCAGGGGGACCACTCACGAGCAAGATGAGACTTCGAACCAAAACAATGTACTCCCTCCGCTGTGCGTCCTTCCTGTTCAAGAATCCCTTCAACGCGCGCACTTCATTCGCAGCTAGCAGTCTTATGCCCTGCTCCCGGCCGTCGCTCCGCGCCCGCTCGTAATACGTTTGCCATTCGAGCGCTTCATCGGACTTGACCACGGCGAACTGGCGAAAGGTCTCGACGAGGGCGAGGAGGTTGAGCAAGTCGGGGATTTGTCCAATAATAAAGGTTGGCAAAAGGATGTTGCGGACGCAGTAAAATACGAGGGCGGGCGGGAGATCCGGGGAAGACGCGTCTTGGGGAGGAAGTGCGTTGTTGAGATCTGTCGCGTTAGGATTGTCAGTGATAAGGGAGGACTGCAGTAGTGGGTGAACTGAACTGTATATGTCTTGGTGGGCTTCGACGTCGTAGGGCTCGTTGAAGTCGATTAGCGATGTCCGTTTCTCGAGCTTGTCCATTATAATTTGTAGCTCGAGTCTACGATTGTTACCACAAAATGTGGACTCATCAATGAAAGCTTGTTGATCACTTCATAAAATGATTATACGGAAACATACAACGCACAACGACGCATCTTCGTTTCCCACGAAAGTTCAATATTCAATTTCGAAGACTGCTGACTACGGGCCGCTAGGAAAAGAGAGATGGATTTGTATGTAAGGTAGTTATATACAAATGGGAAGACTGATCGGAGGGCGCGTATCTAGGAGAGAGAAAGGCGGGCGAAGCGCGTAGCGCTTTCCGGTCCGGAACGGGAGGGACACCTGCTGGTGGGCACGAGCTGCGAGGGCGGTTGGGACCGCCTTGCAGAGGATGCTACCATGGCGGGTGATCTCACGCGCTCTGGGGACCCAGTGGGGGAATGCTGCGAGGCGACGAGTCTAGGGAGTGGAGGGTGGGTGCGACGAAAAGCGAGGACGGGTGGAAAGGAGGCTGAGCAACGTGGCGGTACGAAAGAGAAGAGAAAAGATGCTGCTTACGTTGCTTGCCCGAAGTCTTTGCACTCCGGACTCGCGCGTGCCTTACTCGGCCTCAGTCCGACACGCAACAGAACGCCACACTTGGCCTCAGTGGTAATCTAAAAGGTTCAATCAAAGGCGATGTCACTGCGCAGTGCATGCCAATCGCGTTGCTTGACCCTGCCTCGTTCACGGCGAAGTTATAATGAACGGGAGACACGCCTTCTTGGTGTTCTTTAACTTTTCTTCATGGGGCTCTCCTTCCTTCTCTTGAGCCTCCTTGCCTTGGCCACCAGCGGCTATGCAGAGCGCTTGCAGCTCTCAGGTCGACTTGCGTCCCCCTCTCCTGGTATCCACCGGAGGACTTCGATATTAGCAACTCAGCTGAGTGACTCTCAGAACGTGGTCTATCTGACCAACGTCACCTTCAACGGGTCTCCATTTTCCATAACGGTCGACACCGGCAGGTACACACCTTCCATTGCAAGCCATCGCCGTTATCGATTTTTTCTTACTTGTTTGTCAATCAGTTCCGATCTCTGGGTATCTCACACCATTCCCGGCGCCGTTCCGCAAAACTATCAAGCAGAAGTATCTTATGCGTCCGGCTCAGCTTCAGGTATTCCACTGTTTCACATATTGCTTAGTGTTGTTTTGCTAATACCGCCGGATGGTATCCAGGCGATGTCATGTCTGCCACCTTTGACTTCGCTGGATTTTCTATTGAATCGCAGTTCTTTAGTGAATCGAACTATATACCATTCATTTTAGAACGTCAACTCACATTCATTCAGTACAGGCACTAAATGCAGACGCAAGTGGTTCTGGTTTAATAGGGCTTGGGCCCAGTTCCATGTCCACTGTGAGAGCGTTGGCCCCGGGGGGAGAGTCAGCTGCAGCCAACCCACCTCTAGATCGGATATTTACCTCCAATAGCTCACTCTCCCCTATGATCGCGGTTCTTCTCCAGCGTTCAGACGATCCCGATGAACCTTATCCAGGAGATCTCACCATTGGAGAAGTTTTGCCAGATTACCAAAACATTCTCAATCAGCCTCGGCACCCCGTCACCAATACTCCTCTACAAGGGAGCCAACACTGGCAGACCTTACTTGATGTTAACGGTATCATCGGACCGAATGGCCAGCCAATTCAAATCAAAACTCAAGTTACGGGTGCACAAACCCCAAATGCCACAGTCGTCTTCGATACGGGGTTTACGTTCCCTCAGGTTCCTTCGTGAGTGCCTATGATGGTATGCTGTACGGGTTCTGATCGCGCATCCGCAGTTCCGTTGCACAGGCATTGTACGGCGATGTCCCTGGCGCCTCCCTCGAAAATGTGACTAATATCGGAGAGATCTGGGTCATCCCCTGCGATCAATATGTCAACGCTACATTCCTTTTCGGCGGAGTGGAATTTCCTATCCATCCTCTCGACTTGAATTTCGATGGACTTGAATTACGGGAAAATGGCCAATCCGTTTGTGTCGGTGCTGTGAGCACGATTCTGCATTACACGTTGACTCTTTGCCGACTCTTCGTCAGTTCCAGCCATATTCATTCAACATTGTGGAGGAGAATGATATTATTTTCGACATGATCCTGGGAATGGCATTTTGTGAGTGTTCGTTCTTTTGCTCCCACAATCGTGGATTCTGATGAGTTGTTGATGTCTCTTCAGTACGCAACGCTTATATGCTGATCAACTTTGGTAATTTGGTGAACGCGGCCACTCCATCCACGGATACGGCTTACATTCAACTACTTCCGCTCACGAATGCGACTCAAGCGGCGCAAGACTTTGCGAGCCTCCGCGGTGGCACTGGGAATAACACCCACACTTTAACTAGCTCTAACCATAAGTCTAACACGACTCGGAGGTCCCCGGCTGCATGGTTGATCGCCTTGATTGCTTGTGCTGCCATTGTCTTGCTTCTGCTCGTCGCCGCTGTAGTTTTCTGTTGCCGCCGCCGCCGCCGCCGCCTCCAGAATGCCCCGCCGCCTGGCACTGGCTGGGTAGTTGATCCACAAAACTACCAGCGGATTCATGAACCATCTCCCCAGGCTGCGTATGACATGCATATGGGACTCGGAACTGCCCCACTTCCTGGCTATACCCCTGCGTACGTCCCCGAGTATAAGACTGCGTGGGATGCGCACTACTAGGGTTACTGAGAGATATTTTTTCCACCTTGTTTTTTTTGGGTATTTGCTCGCTATTTAAAAATACTTTCTTCACACTGAAACGCTGTTGATTTGCATGTATGTACGTTGTTTGTGACATCTGTCGTGTGTCCCGGATTGTGCCGTTGACTGAGTATAATTGAAACAATACATCCTTTATTAACTGTCTCCTTGACCGTCACTCTGTGGCTTCGTCTCCCCACAACCACAGCGGTCTGTCACCGGTACCAGCCTCCGTCCCCACTTGCATTGGCATGGTGATACCTACACCAGGGCGCCAGCGACGACATCGTCGAGGTACGGTCCACCAAGAAGTCATATCCGAGGTAGGAAAGTGTCCGTGCAGCGGCATGAGGATGGACCACAGGTTCATCCAGCGCAATGACCAACTTCATTGCACTCGATGAACCTGGGTACATGTTCAAGCGCCGAATTGTTCCTTGCTATTGCCTGACGGGCAACGAAACCCGTGATGCCTTGGCTGATGGACGTGACCTCCAGATAGCGGGGCGAGCTTGTCATCAGTTGGCAAGATCGTGCGTGGGATCGCGCGCGTTATCTGAATCGCTTTTGACACCGATTGCGGAAGAACGTGTAACATCCTGCTTGCCGTACGCGGACATTGTGGAACTTGAGGGGGACGAGGAGGCTTGGGCGCGCTGGTATGTTACAGTGATACATTCCTGTCGACACTTGTATATGTACATATACATGGGAATCCTGGTTTGGGCGTGCACTTGGCAGCGTTTTTTAAGAAAAGAAAAATCGGGTGCGCCAAGGCGAGCGAAATTGTCCCAGTTCCTTGATGGAGTTGGCAGTCTGCTGTGTTCGGGTGCCTTTCTTCCCCCCGCGGGCAACGGTCCCCTGGCAGACGAGCGGGGCGCCTTGAGGGGTCAGGACACGTCATGTGGGGCCCATCCAAAACTGTATGAGGGACGGTCTTGTTCACTCACTAAATTCGTCACAGACGTGCTTGGCAGCGACTGGACCCGCCTTTTCCGCTCTCCGTTGTGGCAACATCAACTCAGAGCTGCATTATCCTTTTGATCTGCCTTGCCGATGACAGTTGCCACGGTTTCAACGTTCACGTTCGTCGAGCAGTATGCTGCTGTCAATGTCGTCTAGCGCCTATCTGAGGGTGTCAATCAATGGAGAGGTCTGTAGTCCAAGTCCTGTAGAGTCTGTAGTTTTGGTGACCTTTCTGTAGAACCCTACTTCAGGAAAGGGTCGGTTTGATGATCAGTGCCAGTAGATACCAGACGGGGGGGGATAAATGACAGCTTGCGAAGACTGGCCACTGGCATTGTGTCACTGCAGGGTCCATGGCGCGTCCGATAATCGCAGCGCTAACTGTCAATGAATGAATCACGTCATTGAATTCCGGGGTGAAGACGAAGAAGATGCAGAGAAGCTTTTACACACTGCATACTAAATCCGCGCAGTACGCAAAGATTTCATCTTGAAGAGGTATTCCTGCATCGATCGCCCCATTGTCTGATTATTACGTGCCCCAAGGGAACACCCGGGGGACTTCGATCTACCAGCCTAGGCTGTCATATCGTCAGATCCTTCACCCCTTCTTTGCCGGCAACTTCAGCAGTATCTGGGATCCTTTTTGACAAAATGGATATTGACAGGACCACGAGGTTGGATGAAACAGTCGACGATGGGCCTAGACCGAGGAATGCGTAGAGCTACGCCCTACTATCATGATAGTGCAGACGTCAGAAAATCCGAACTACGGCAGTGTTGAAATGCCTGGGCGATAAGCAAAGGGTGGTTGGTACGCGGGGAAGAAAAACGAGATGAATTCCATGGTCCCCGGCCCTAGGGGTCCCAAAAAAAAAGTGACTGGTTCAACACCAACTACGAAGACGCGATCTTACCAGTCCATCGATGAGTCCATCATATTAACCACTCTCCGTCTTCAGTATCAGAGTCCTCGCTAGCACCCCAATGCCGCAGCGTGAACACATCTCCCCCGCCTTCTTCCGTCAGGATGCTGCGCACGTGTCCTTGTGAGAAACGCCCCATAGTTGATGATCGACCGATGCTACGCACTGATCAAACAAGGCTATCGTCTCTGTTTCGTCTCTTGTTTCGTCGATTTCCTCGTGCAATGTCGGATGCGGACCCAACAACAGTGTCCTCAGGAAGTGAGCCGAGTCATGACGGTTCAGCTCCCCTAACTTTCTCGTCTCGGACGGTGTCTCGGAAAGTTGCAAAGTCATGGGCGAAGATAATGTTGGGCTGTGCAGAAACACATAACGTTCGATACCTGATGTGACGATGTGGAGAAGTGATGGGTGTATTGCAATGGAATTCACGATGGACCCATGCCCTAAGAACACAGCAAAAAAAAGTATCAGGCGTCCATGTCGGGCTCGTTCTGACGATCATACCCACCATTTAACCGGAAGAGTGGAGTATCAATTTGCAGCGGAACGTATCGCTTTGCCCATAGGCTTTCGGAGTAAGCTAGGAAGACCCAGATGATGAAGCGATACCATTACATTATGGGTGTCGATGAACTCACCGCAAACGTCATTCCATTCATGTGACATCCACTCATCCGCACTAATTTCCTGCCTGGCCCCCAAAAGCGTACTGAGTTCTGGTATTTTCCAGACGTAACCCCTGAAGTCATCAGACCCCGCTCCATACAGGATATCTTCGCTCATTCCGGGACCACCGAACGCCCCTGACTGGTTACGTTAAAGTAGCAGATGGCATATAGACCCGCGAGAAGTCACCTTCATGGTGCACGAATTAGAGTACGTTCTTTCTCCGAAATTGACAGGTGACCCGTCGGGGTTATTCTTGCCCGTCAGCACGGCCAGAGGGTCAGGATCGGAAACGGCATAGATTGTCGGAAACCAGTGCTGTCCTGAAGCTCAGAAAAAAAAAGAATCACTCGAATTTCCGATACAAAAACTTACGAGCATCGTCACCGCCAACTTGCTTCCTATTGAATATTATATTTTAGTCAGACTTGGGTCCACGGACGCATTAGTGTGCGGCGCAACTGACCATCACGATCAAAAGCAATACTACTGCTTTCGGGATTGCTTAGATAGCTCAAAGACCGTTTGGATAACTTTGTATTGTACTTTTGAAATTGACTCAGCTGACCAACGTGCGGAAATAAACGGCATCAGAGTGCTCACATTTTGTACGATCCCTTCATTGGACCTATTAGATAACGGCCCGAACGCCATCCGGGTGTCGCGAAGACAGACTTGTCCATGAGAGTCGCTTGTGGCGAAGATGTGCTCCATGAAAGGATGTGTTTGAACGCCCGTAAACTCTGTCGCATGTTGGATGATCCCCTGAGCATGTGACAGCCTCCTATCAACACGTGCATCATGAAGGATGATCTTGCCATCCTCACTTAGCACCACGGGAACGATCAGAGAATCAGGGTAAATACAAATTCATGAACTCAAAGCTTCGTACCTCGCACTGAGAAATATTTCATCTTGTTGAGGATGCGCACTCACGCACCGCACGCTTTCCTATGGACATTACGATTGGGTTGATATCGCTGATAGAAGCATGCTGCCTCGGAAAGAAGTGCTGGCACTTACATCATGGCACCGGTAAACGTCCTGAGCGGGATATGTTGCCAGACTAGAGCCAACTTCCAGCCTTGATACGTCAAACCTTAGTACGAGCGTGTCTGCGCCGCCGCTATGAACGTTGGAAACGAGATCTGTGGCAACGAAGACGACTTATTTGCGGACCTTATAAGATATTGGTTGGTTGCAGAGAAGTCGAGAGATAGCACATTGCCCTACAAGCCGTTATCGTCTGGATGAGCAACCCACATATCTCCGAGGAGACGGATACGAACTGCGGGCCCCGCGTAGGTTTGCGACGGGCGATGCACATCATCCTGATTGAAGTCCCAAAGTTGGACACGAAAATCTTGGCAGAAAAGCGCATTGTGCGGTCAGCTTGTTTGCGAAGCATCGACGGATTTACCGTCCCCAGCACTGGCCAACCATCTCCCCCCATTCCGAGAGAAAGAAAGACTATTCACACAGGACTTGTGGCCCACCAGTTTCCTATCAGGTCGCGGTGCTTTGGCTCCTGTCAGAAGCCGAGGTAGTAGATTGATGGGCATACCTGGAGAACGGAAAGCCGTTGGCACACGTTCTCAACAATAACTCCTTTCTTGTTTGTTCGATAGCACTCGAGGTCAGATTACTGTCCACAATGTGGATTGAACGCGCCCCGCCGGAGCGCATCAGAGTCGTGTGAGAAGTGGTGGCTGCTTTACTATGATCAAGGCGGAGTTCTTTGTCCGGGCGGCCACGAAAACTCGACGCAAAGATACAGTCCTGCATTCATACAAGTCTCGAGAAGAATGGAGACCGATGACTAGATACATGGAATATTAAGACTACATAAAATACGTCCTCAAGATGCCTGATCCCTATATACGTGACGCATCTATGCGAAAAGAAAAATACCTGGATGTGGGAGCTCTAAAGGTGAATTCTATGTCAAGGAGAGAGGAGGTTAAAATCGCTGCGTGAGTGATGTGTGTGTAAAAGAATGAATGGTGAGGAAGAGGGCAGCACGGAATGGATAATGGATGTGATGTCTCGATGGGACGATGGGAGAAACATGTTAAAGATGGCATGAAAGGGGTCAGACCAATTGATTGATCATATGCATGAGTTAGGTTCGTCACCGAACGATACGGGTAGCTGCCTCGAATTCTCGGAAGCCAGGGAGTTCAATCTTGGATGCGTTCTTCTCTCGCGTTCCCTCGTCGTCCGAATTACAACCCAACGGGTCCTTCAGAGACGTCGATTTGAACTTCAGGGGCGGTAGCGTGATGGGCGGAGAACCCGAACGAGAAACAGGGACAGAAACCGAAGAGAATGTGCTCGGATTTACAGTTGCGCCTGGCGAACCGTTTCGCTTCACCGTTTTTGAGGATGGCCAAGACGTATTGCGCAGAGGTCCCGACGGATTAATGGGAGTCATACCGAACGCGAGGCGGACCGAATGAGCAAGATGGTGTCCATTAGAAGCAACGGCTCCGTTGTTGGCGAGACTGTGAGGCGGTGAAGCGGGTCGCGAACTTGATGGGCTCTGTGTTATGGTTGCAGTCTCAAACGTCGGGCGTGCCACGTATCCAGTATTTTGTAGGGAATGAGTGAAACTCCCCGGACTGCTCCCACTACTGCTGCTGGGTCCGCTCGAAAGCTGCGGCGTCGGTAGGGAATAGAGACTTCGGTCAGCTTGTACAGCAAACGACAGATGGCCAGGGTAGGTGTGTACATGCGGTAGTGCGGCCATCTGTGAGACCTCTCCCGAGCTTCTGTTACGCGATGAGGGACCAAACACACCCTTTGAAGCCGGCGGGCTTCCCAAAATGCTAGATCCTCTAGAGCGCCGACGGTGTCCATGGCCCTCAATGGGGCTAACAGCCCCGTCGTTTTGGACGTGCGCATGTGCAGGGGGCAACAATATGGGGGACGGCGCTCGGGAGGGATTTGTCGAATGAAGGTCGAGCGTGCGAAGCGGCCCAAGGAACGGGCTAGCGGAAGGCGTAAACGAGAACTCGGGCTTGATAGCCGAGGCTCCCTGGGGCGAAACTTCGGCAGAAGTGCCGGGAACTGGATACGATACTCGCGGACGCATGAACGGTGGGTGCGATGAATGTTGTGAGGCCCGATGAGGTGGGATAGAGTCTGAGTCTGAGCTGAGAGGTGAAGGAGAATCGTCATGGGTAGCGAGGTGGCGGTATACGGGCGGATGGGATGAGTGTAATGGATAAAGGGGCGTGCCGGGGCCAAGGGTTGTCCGTTTATTCACTGGTTCAGGGATAGCGGCAGAACGCGACGATTCCAAAATTGGACGGGCATCCTGTTCCATCGGGGTCATTTGCCAGGCAGGTCCGCTCATTCTCCTTTTGGCTGGATTGAACTTGTCCAAGGTCCTGCCCGGGTCTTCTTCTGCCGACCAGTCTTTTGCGCCCACAAAGCCGACGTCGGCGCTTGCCCTTTTCAGGGATATACCACTGTGGAATGGCGTTGAATCTGGACTCGTCGTAGCGCTCTTGCTGGTCCGACCGCGAATGTAGATAACCTCTGTGCTGCGAGCTTCGTATTCGGCGCGACGGAGCGCCTCTGCGTGCCGAGCCTCATATGCGGCCCGTCTTAGTGCTTCTTCGCGCTCTAGGGCGTAAAGCTCATCCATTGCCACGCTGGACAACGTAGAAAACGCGGAAGCGTTTGCGAGCGGCAATTGGGTTTGCGATCGTGGAGGTTGGTGAAAAGTCTCATATGAGGTGGGTCGGGCGTAGGATTCCCCCTGTAAGTCCAAGTGATTAGTAAAATTATGTAAGGTTGTGGGGAGCCGACATGGGGGACTTGGGAGCGGGGTTTCCGCGAACAAGAGGGAAAAAAAGGGAAAGAAGAGGAAAGAAGACTGCGCACCTCATCGTCACTGTTTGCTCGACTTCTCGCTTTCTTCTTCGCTCTTATGGTCGAGGACTCTTGAAGGCGACCATCAGTTCGACTGAAAGAGTGGAGACTGATGCCTGGTTCGAGATCGTCAGGGATGGTGTTTTCATTCTTGGTCTTGGGTTTTCCTTTGGTAGCATGGGTGGAAACGGCGGCGTTGTTGTGGTCGTTGTTGTGTATTCGGGAATGTCGTGTGAGTTCGTCTGAACGGGAGAAACGCTTCTCGCAGGAGGGGTAGGTGCAAACGAAAGGCTTTTCACCGGTGTGAGTACGGATGTGACGAGTCTGAGGAAGAGTGATCGGGGATCAGAGCGCAGCCATGAGAGATGAAAGGGACCGACCTGGTGTTCAAGCCTGCTGAAAGCGCGACCACAGAGTGGATATGGACATTTGTAAGGACGTGGGGTAGCCTTGTCTTGGGATGTGGGAGGGGGCGGGGCGGAGTCCATGGAAATGATGGCTGAGAAAGTAGCAGAGAAAGGAATCGAGGACTGAAGAGGAGAGATATAAGTACACATGAGCGAGGGACCCTGGAGGGAAGGGAGAACACACGATGATGTAAGAGAGGGGGGTGAAAACGCGATATGTTTCTAGAGGCGGAGTCTTGGAGATTTATCAGAAGGGAGGGAGCATCCGACCGGTTGCGGAAAGAGAATCGAAGACAAGAGAGGAAGACGGTGCGTGTGTGATATTACGGCGTAGTTGGAGGTATGAGATAGGAATCTATAGATGACCAGGGGTGAAAAGTTGTGGAGAAGCAAGGAGGAGTAATAGGTAGGGGAATACAGTCCGGGGTACCTTGAACCGGGCACAGTTAATTGAGACTCTGGAGAAGTTCGGGACGATGGGAGGAAAGGAAAGGAGACACGTTGCGTAGAAAAGCAGTGACAGGGATGTCGTAAAAAGGGATGCTTTGAAGCTGTGCCCAACCTCTGAACGACACACCCTCGGGGACCTGCAAAACGTGGATGAGGCGGGGTCGAGATACGAACGTGGGGAACAGTCCGGGTTTTCGCGTGGGGTCGGTTTTGATAGGCTGTGCGGGCGGGAACGGTCTAGATCGTCGTCCGATGAGCGGGAGGGGGCGGGGGGCGGGAGGCGGGCGTGGTGGTCACTGTCAGGGTCGACAATGGCGATGGTTTAAAAGGGGAGCCCACCTCTCCCTCCGTTGCCCGTATCGGTCCGAGATTGGAGAATTACCGAATAAAATAAAATAAAAATGAGAGTCAATATTTTTTTTTACATTACATAATATGCTTCCTTCTTCCCCAACCCCCGCATTGCACCAGTACCTTATCTTGCCTTATCTAGATTACCCCGGCCTAGAACTTCGTCCACACATCACGGCTCGGTGGCGCGCTCTTGCCTGCATTGAGTCCGAAACCATCCAATCCAGTCATATGCGTGCCATACGCCCCCGCCCTCTGCGCAGACACTGACCCCTCTGACGACGCTGCGCCCATGCCTGACGTCGCTGATTGTCCGACCCTAGCTAGCCGAGTCCTTTTTTTCCACCCAGTGAGAAAGTCAAAACACGGGATGACGTTTGAGACAATAATCCGCATCTCCAGCATCCCCGTCCAGGGGTACAGCGCAACGCAAAAGAGTGTGACGGACGTGCGTGATTTGGACATATTAGTACTGTATCGGATTCGCACCACGGGGATTGACAGAGCCGCATCATCTGATACGCTTGATAGGACAGATCCTTCACCCTGGAAAATGGCCTGCGTTTCACGGCGTTGTGATGCTTGTCCGCCGCGATTCGTGCGTACCCCCCCCAAGTCGAGGGCGTTGGCGCACGGGCCGACGCCGTAGGTAATCGCTCCACCAGCCTGAGCCGCCTTGCCAGCGCTCATCACGATGCACTCCGTAAGCCTGTCGACTTGGCGCCTTGGCACTCCCCGCGCGCGTCAGGTCGTGTGCTCGGCCGCCTTCATCCCGCTGATCTTTGCAAAAGCCTGCATGATCAGAGCCTAATAATAAAATAGTACGTCGCTTGACGGAGAAAGACCCAGACCCCTCCGTTGCCACGGTCGTCGGCGAATTCCGGAACAGAAATCTAACTCGGGTACAGACGCGTTTCTTCTGCATGTTTCCCCAGTCAAATTCTTGCCAGGCGCTTGGAGTTGCCTCACGCGTTGCCCAGAACGTGCGATGAGCTTTATATTTATCCAGGCCACGCCAAAATCGGCAACAGTGCGCTTACTTATCTCCAAACTTCAAAGTCGTACTACTCCTACGTAGTTTTATCATTGGCTACGGGGGTCGATGGCAGTCCACCCTACAGACTCACTTTCGTATACAGCATTGTTGCTGCGGTCAGATCCGCGGAGTACGTTGCGTGACCACAATGCTCGTACACCGATAGGTTTTACTTGCCGGAAGCAATTGGGCCTGACGACATGACCCCACTCAGAGGTAACTTCGCGACCTTCCTTCCATTCCATGTACCTCACTGATCACATGTTTAGAGCCATCTTTGTACGGCTCCGTGCTCGCCATCACCCCAGGAATGCAAGTACTTGGAGACTCCGCGCCAGGAACGCCATGAAGAAAGAAGGTGTGACCGCCGAGTATCGGCCCTAGCCTCGCTCTCAGACACTCGGAGACCCCATCTCAATTACGGCGATCAGCTCATCACCATCCCGTCCTCCCGCCCTCTTCGCTGCCACGCCTGCCGCCCGCCTATTTTCCGAATCCGCCGTTTCTGTCGTCCCTACGACAGGCCATCCATTGTGATGAAAACAGCGAATTCAGGACGCGCGCACGTTCGTTATATGTATACAACTCGGATGTCCGACACGTCGGCCTGGACGGAACTAGGGCATGCGAAACACTTTGAATGCGCCATACCCGCGAGAGCTGATATTACATGACAAGCATTCTATTTGACCCTGCTATTGTCATCGAAATGAAGGAAGAAACCCCGGCCCCACTGCTCGTGCCATATCTATCCCTCGCCGTTCGTTCATCACATTCACCCTGAACTTGGAGCAGGGTTCGGGCGTCATCAACTATTAGCCATCTTCCGTCGCTCGTCCGTCCACCGCGTATGTCCATCCGATGATCAATCTTCTACTACGCGCGGACGCAACGTTGCACCACTCTTTGCGAACAGACCCCGTTGGCCTAAACTCAATGCAGTGGCGGACTGAATGACAATAATAAGGTGTCTTGCTCTTCGAAGAAATACGTGGCAGTTTCAAAGTTCAGGGTAAACAAAGTTCGCCAATTTGTCCTCTTCCATTGTCCTTTTTCAGCCAGAGTCAGGAGTCTTCCCAGCTTATCTCCCAGCTGAGCCTTCATCTCGCACACAAAAGTAGGAAACCGATTGCCCGGAAATGAATGTTTTGAGCTTTACGTGATCCCACTCCAGCGCAGATTGCGTGCTCAGCCAGACAGCGCGCCCACTCAGATCAAGGGCCTGAAATCGGATCCTCGAGTCATTGCACGCCAACACGACGTCCCAACAAATACCGAAATAAGATAGTTCGGGTGGGTACAGTACACGGAACTCGGAACCAATGCTGATAGTGACATTGCAGCGTCAGATCGACATTCACCGTCGCCTTGTCCGTGTTGTCTGGAATTTCGATGTTTCCCTGCGCAATCGTCTGTGCTCATCAAGTTCAGCGGACCGAAGAATCGTAGACATGTTTCGCAAAGAAGCACCACACACCTGCTCGCCCTTTCCTTCTCGATCTCCCTTCTTTCCACTTCCTCTGCGCTCAGCACCTCGAATCGCGTCCTGAATTCCTGAGCTTCTGACCACTCCCTCCACACACTCTTCAGGGTTTTCGGACCCCTCCCATCTTTCGGCGTTCGCCCCCATCCTCCGAGGCCAAGACCCGTCTTGTCTTTCATCACCACACCTGCTGAAGCGCCTGCACCCGTCGCAGGTCCGTCGGTCGCGGAAGATGCCGGTTCGCGTTCTCCAGCCACCACACCCCATTCTATGGCATCTTTTTTGTGTTTCATGAGCTCCTCGTGCACTGCGTGTGCAATGAGTGGAATTGCTTCGCCAGATAGCCCAAGTTCAGCACAGAGTTGCTGCGAAAACGCCTCTGGCGTTAAGGGTGAGAGAAGATCCCACTCAATGTGGTCGAGGAGATGATAGGTAGCTATCTGTACGTCAATCTATGTGCGATGCACCAATGTTGCTTAGTCAGTGATCCTTACATTGTGCACACGTTCGATTAGGGTCAACGCAGTGGGAAGACGAAGCGAAACGAGGACGATAGAAGACACGACACTCACACTGAGTATGACTCTGCACTCGGGAATTTCTTCGGAACTTTCACCCTCCTTATCTGCATGCTTGTGAATGTGATCGTCCACACCGAGATCGAGTGAAGCGACACCCTCGTGCTCTTCAAGCTGTGCCCTAATTTGATTGGCGACCGTCTCAGCCCAGGGATTGATCGGCAAATCTAGGTCCATGCAAAATATCTTTGCGAATGTCTCCGGCTTGATCAATGTTTCATAGAGGTTCCAGACGAAACAGTCTCGAATCCTAAGCGTCTCGGTCTCGAACTCGACACGAATCGGGACCAGGGATGTGCGTTTGTGAGCGTGGGTTTCAAGCGCACCCATGGATCTGTACATTCCGTCATATTAAAATCGATAATCGATGTGCCACAGAAATGGACCCCCTCGGATATCGCAGTTTCCATTGAAGAAAAAAAGATATGGGAGAAGACTCACGGATATTCGTGGGCAGTGGGGGCAACAGGTTTGGCCTTAATGAATCGGGACGGAGGGATCATACCCAGATAGCTCTGTTCTAGCTCCGCTTTTTCTGTTTGTACTGGTTTCAGCTGCTGAAGTTGCAATAGTTGGGGCTGAGGTGTCGATAGCCCGCTCCCAGAATGGAAGACTGACATTCCACTTCCCATCCGTGATCTGGGCTGCCGTAGGGCGGTTCGGGTGCCTCCACTCGCCACAAAGTCAGAATCATCCGAGTCGATGGCACCCGCGTCGGGGAATTCGTCCCCTGATCCAGGTTCGGCGTAGTTGACCATGCCTCCGCGACGTGTGGATGTGCGTGCAGTCGTGGAAGAAACATTGAGGATAGGCTGCACTAGGAGAGACGTCCCTGTGCGGAGACGGGAAGGATAGGTGGAATGCAGCGCTTGCGTGGTCACGGGGAGGGGGTGCGGAGGCGGATTTGGCGGGGGTGGCGGCGGGGCGGGCACTGCAGGCACCGATGCTGGGGGTGGCGGCTGGTACACCGCGGGGATGTAGACTGGCGGGGCCGGTGCCACGGGCGTGGCTTTGGCGGCACGGAGGCGGGAACGCGTCCCAGTTTTGGGGGTCGTCGTCGTCGACCACGTGTGAACATTTTTGAGGTAGGCTGAGGAAAATGTCAGCAGAGCCAGACGTAGCATTTGGATACGAGCAGACCTTTGGATGGAGCAGCCTGCGCACCCGTCGTGACGTATGGTTGGAACTGGCTTGTTGCAGCGTTGGATAATTGGGTGATTGTCTGTCTGAGTTGGGCGTCTGTGAGACTGGTCATGTTCGTTGTCGGGTACGACGTCGACGGTGCGTCGGTCATCGTTTAGCGCAACGGCGGGTCAGCGAATTCGCGAAAGCGAAAGGCGCATGTTATGTAATCACCCTCCTCCGCCTTGAACGCGTTGACGCTCGAGAGTCTCTGCACCCTCACCCCGTTGTCAATGTTGGCGCTACTCAGGAAGCAGACGACTTCCTTCTCTCCTCTTGCACGAACGTGCTTGAGATACCATTCAACCTCTACAGGGCTAAACGAGGAGCTGATCCAAGTATTGACACGATGTGAGTCTCGTCGTCAAAATTGGTGAATCAAGTAAAATGCTAACGAGTGCTCTAGACATGGAAGAGGAGAAAGCTTCAGCGTCCTCCAATTCTTACAAGGTGCGAGCCTTCTCGAGAGCGATCACCGCCATTGGTCAGTTGCCCGAGCAAGTTCGGTCCGTCGAGCAAGTCAGTCATGCAAGTTCATCTGTGTCTGCGTTATTGTTTTCGTTGGTCTCATACTATACTCCAGCTCGAAGGAATAGGTGTGCGCATCGCGAAACGTATAGATGCTTACCTCTCTGGAAAAGCCTATGTCCGTGGGTCATTCACCTCTAGCTTCATTCCACACCTTAGCCCTACGGGCTACAGAAACCACCCACGCCATCAAGATCCAGGAAAGCTAAAAACACAGATCACTCTCTCACGGAGCAGTCCAAATCTAAGCCTCAAAAGACCCTTGGCGAGCTACGCCGAGAACAGGCGGTTTCCTCGTTGTCGAGTGTCAGTGGTATAGGGTATGCATATATACATTTTTTTTTTTTTCATCTACCACATTTCATTCTTTGTATGCAGGAGATTGAAAGCCAACGCACTCTACGACGCAGGTTGTAGATCCCTTCAGGATCTCAGGGAACCTGAATTCTTCCGAGTGCTAAGTCGTCCCCAACAAATTAATGCGCAGTACATGATTGGCCTCGATCGTCATGTGTCTCAAGAACAAGCATCAACCGTCCATGCAAGTGCCGCATTATTCTCGCTTTCCTGCGTTGGTAACTCAATTTGCTCCTCGCAACAGGACTTCGTGACACAGAATATTTCATCCAAATATACTATCTTGCTAAGCGGTGACTTGTGAGCCTCGTGTTCTTGTGCTCCGAGGCTATTCTCATATGTCTTTCAGCCGCCGTGGAGCAGCCAGCGCTCCACACATTGTCCTTATTGTCCTACACCCACAAAATACTGGCATTTTTCCACCCGAAGGTCCTCCCAGTGTTGATTCTACTTTAAAGCAAAGGTCTAAATATGACGTCATACCCTCTCCGTTTGCAAGTCATTCCGAGAACAAGGTCAAGTCCCAACGCCTACCAGACACTGCCACCTTTTCGACGGAAATTATCTCGCCACTCGAGTGCCGAGGACTTATTGCTACTACCATCACTGCTGGTGCCCAAAAGTGGGATGGGATCGTCAGAGTTCCTGAGCGTGCCAAGTGCGAGACAGCCGGAAATGAGTGGAAGACGAGGGCAGAGAGAATTCAAGGCGTGCGAGAGTGTGATGGCCACTTTTTTAGTGCGGAGATATAGTGAGTTCGATCTGTGAAACACTTTGTGCATCATTGGTGACTTAACTGGCGTCAGCTATGTCCCGCACCAGTGCGCAGGTGCAGCCTCCATAGCACTGACAGGCGACCTCCAATTCAATGTTGCCGTGCGGAAAGCCGCATCCCGACTTGGTTTGCGCCTGAATGAATATGGGTTGTGGAGATGGCTAGATGCCGCCATAACGACACCCGTTGATGACGTTGACAAACAAAGGAGTATCGAGCAGCATGGTGGATACTGGGAGTTGGTTGCCAGCGAGAAGGAAGAGGATATCATTGAGGCGATTCAAATGGAGTGGGTTCCACCGAAAAGAAGGAATTTTGCCAATCTAGACGTTCCTTTGAGGAAACGGAAGGTAGAGGATAAGTTCTAAGTGATGCGCATCTAATATGTCTAGGTTTGGCCGAAGAAATTACGTCGTACTAATTGTAGGGAGTGGTATCCTAGTACCATATGCTCCTCGTCCTATGGCCGGGAAGGATTTCCACACTCTCGATCCCCTCTACCTTGTCTTGCCCTGCCTCGATTCCCTTCGCCAAGTCCCAAAGGTAAAAATCAATCAACACGCTACTAACCTCTTCACATGATGCTCCACCTCTCAGCCTCAGAATCTCGTCCCTCATCCGCTCGACGCTTACGATGCTTGCTGCTCTTAGGCTGATCTCCTCGTCAGACCCTGGCGGGATGATCTCGCCGTTCAGTAACTTTTCCCGAAGCGACGGCGGATACACGAGTACGCCAAGGTGATGGAGGATCTGGGGAACACGGTAGTCTGCAAACATGGTCAAGGAAGATATACGAGCGCCGGGACCGTTCGGGAAGATAGGATGCGGGGCAGAAGGATCTGCAGGGAAGAACGCGGCCCATGTTTCGGCGACAAGAATTTGAGCGCGTTTCCAGAAACAGACTACGTGACTGCAATGAGAAGAAGCACGCTGAATAAACTGGGCACGTACCCCGACATCCTCCGAGAGATCGCTCGTCTCTGAAAGAAGGAAAGGCGTCAGTGACGGTCTGGACGAGCTCCAGTGCCGTTCCACGGCCCCGTCGGGATCTCTGGAAAGCGGCCAAGAAGCCTGCGTATGATCCGCCAAAGTTCTGTACACTTCTCACTCAAACAGTGGTCGATCAGGGCCCGAAGGAGACGTACATTGCAGAGGATGGAGCCAACTTCTCTCATGATTGCAATTCGCTCTTTGAGCAACGGCATGTCCTCCTTCGACACCGATGCGGCCCGGAAAACGTGCGCAATCAATGCGTCGGGGCAGAGCGACTCGGAAGCATAGAACAACGGATCCGTGATCGGGATATTTTCTTCCAGCGCTGCACACGACAGAAACGAACGTCTGAATCACTAACGCTCGCTTGCAAGAATGCCGATGGGCCCACCTCGATTCAGAGCAGCGACGAGACTCCAGTATCCCGTGTGGACAACGCGCGTCTCCGTGTGCCAGCCCGCACGCCATTCGACTCCATATCGCTCCGAGCTACCTTTTTCCGACCAGAAACTGAAGTTGAGCGACGAGATGAGAAATATCCAGTTGAGACACTCTTTCGTGAGCGGCCTCCAGGCAGAGTAAGGTTCCGGAGGACAAATGTGCAGAGGATGAGTCCGCCATGTTCGTGGAGTGTAGGACTCCTCGAGCATCCTGCATGAGATCTTGGTGTACGCTCGGCCCCTGAGCACCACAAATATGGGGGACACGCACATATTCAGCAGCTTTCTTCACCCCATCTTTGTTGATTTGCACGATGCTTGTTTCCTGATCCAACGTCTAGAGTAATATCCACAAAGCAGCAAAGCGATGACTTACCGCGAGTGCGTATTCGCAGCTCGTGACGACCGGGTTGACGAGTAGCACTCCAGGTCTGGACATCGGTTTTATGGTACGTTCGTTGCATAGCGCTAGTTTGCATGCGGCGGGGTCGATTGGACTTGCGACTGACAACATATCGGGTCCTAGCCGTTCTGGAATAAGACAATTCGAATTCTTGGAGGCGTTTCGGTTTTGTCAGAGCTGTCTCAAAAAAAAAAAATTACGTCAATCACGCCAGGGTGTCATCGATGTCATCCTTCTTAAACAAGGCAAGGTACAAAGTTCAGTAGTACCTTACATAAAGTCTACTAAGGTTGTCTAAGCATTCCAGAAAAAAAACTACCCTTGTTGGCAATCACAATGCAATCAGCAGACCACTTCGCCTAACTTGTTCGTTGCTTTTCCTCCAATCAAAGCTCTCAAATGCGAGCAAATAACGAGATCAAGGCTCATAAAGTTTTTTCCTGTAGTTGGTTCGATTCACAGACGAGTTTCACAACGTGTTTCCTCCACCGTACCACAATGTTTGCCAGGCAGACAGCAAGATCTGAAACAGCACGATCAGTCGCTGATCCCCGTCCGATAGAATGTATTGGTACGGGCAGACGTGGGAGTCGGTGGGACGTGAGGGTTTGGCATGGAGACGGCGCCGTTGACCGTTTCAGCTTCCGGGTTGATACGGATACTAAGTCGTTCAGGGGGCATAAGTAAAGTCCCTCAGTAGCGGAAATGTAGAAAAAAAATTAAGTTAGAAGGTTAGCCTTTCAGTTATAGGGAACAGATCTCAGATCGTGATGATAGACGCCCACTAAAATTAATCTTGGGCGCTTCAGCGCTCAAGAGTCGGCATTTCCGACGACACAATCAATGCTACAAAGCCAGCGGGCTGGAAATAGAAATTATGATACAGTGTAGAATCAGGGTGACTTCCCGGTTCGCCCCTACTTGCTCGATTGAGAACCTCGGCGGAGGGGAATGCCCTTTTCTCCGCGAAGGACCTCTTCTCCCTGCTCTTTGACGTTGGTTTGACTCAACACCTAGTGATATTGACCCACTGAGCACTTCCTCGACAATACGACAACGCTGCAACTCACTGTGCCACGGATCAGCTTCATGGCGTGCGCAGAGATGCACGTCAGCAAACCCAAGTGACCGAGGCAATCAGACCAGCTTACCCTCGCATACCCTGGCATTGAACCCAAATTGTCAGTAAACTTGTGGGCGGGTGATTACGGCACGGAGAAGACTAACCATACACTTGCTCCTTGAATGTCGGACTTCGTGGCGGCAGGTCGACAACGTTGATGTTCGGGTCATCTCGGTTGACCTCAGATGGCTTCTTGATTTGATCTGCTGGGACTTCATTTCTGTCAACCAGTACGGAAGCTGGCGGGATGGATCTTAGTTTCTGGAGAGGAACGTGGTGTTCGTGTTTGCCACACACCCTGTTGGGGCGAAGTATCGGATACAGCTGGCGGGCCCGCGGGAGAAGACGGCGACGCTGGTACACGCTCAGGTTGGCCGGACTCGGCGGGAAGTGCGACGTCGGCGGTGTTGGGTGAAGGAATCGATTCGCTAGTACTAGTAGCCATGATGAATCTGCTCAACGTTCGCCTCCACGGAGAAATTATATGCTGACCATACCCACGTGATATGACATCATCACCAGAAATTGCATTATACTGTACAAACGTCAAGTGGAGCATCGAATAGTGATATATCTTTACTCGAATTCTGGCGAGGGTCACCAGCAACGTGTCCGTATCCAACGGTATTCCGAGGAAGCGCGATGATCTAATCCCAGCATCTCGTTGCAACAAACAAGATGAATCGAAGCTTATTTTGTCGGCGAAGTGGGAGTCTTAGGTACGGCGACGAGCTCCTCGGAAGGAGACAGGGACGGCGCTCCAGGACCCGCAGCATCATCGCTCCAACGATCCGTAACTAGTCGAATGGGTACAACCATTCTGAGCTCCTTGAAGGGTGATTTGAAGAGGTCGGGGGGCGTCATAGCTAGCACCAGATAGTCCTGCAAGTGGTTTGAGTTTAATGGCATCGCAATTGCATACAAGTAAGATGGATATACCCGTACGGAGAACCCACTGGCCCTGAAGCCCCCGACTGTGATATCGTTGCAGATGAAGATGTCACCGGAGAAGGCTATCCACCCAGCCCCCGTTCCCTTCACGCAGCATCGATTGAATGATATATTAAACAGCGATTGATTTCAGCACGCACAGCATTTTTGAATGCACCTTCACCAATACAATCTACTCGCCAAATATCTGCTTTCGTACCAAACATCATAGCATTACTAGAACGCTGATGAGAACGTTGAAACCCCGTCGTTCCATTAGTTAAAGCTCACCGAACATCCACCGACGTCTGTCGCATGAGTTGAATCCGTGTGATCTGCCTCTTCGGAGCGACCAGACCAGCCATAGGACCGACTTGCGCGAAGGTGTGCAAGGATTCGGTGTCGGAGTGGAACGATATGTGGAACGGGATGGGTTGGCGAACACAGAATATTCGTGTTGTGGGGATGTAAAACTATCTCGACAATGTTGTGACCGCGTGAAATGAATACCGGCGAACGAACCTTGGCAACCACATCTCGGACGTCTTGTTGATTAGCTGAAACAGTGGAAGAAAACAACTTCCAATGTGAACTTTCGGTGAAACCACAGTTTAGTGATGTTGCCACGAGAGGAACAGGTATCGATGCGGATGGGCGAGAATGAGGGAGATACAAAAATGGCGTCGAGACAGTCCTAGAAAGGATGGACGATGTAAGAGGCAGCGACACGCGCGCCTACATAACGTACCAATCGTCTTTACGAAACAATATCGTGGATTTCACCATACTTGAGACATCATTAGGCTTGACGACCATTACGGTCACACTGTATGTGACATGTGCGCGAAACCCCGGGAGGCCCGTGAGATGAGCCTTATAACTTGGCGGCAAAAGCTATTGCGCCAAGTGAATACGGATGTCACCTTGAAACCTAGTCAATCACGTACATACGTCTCGTCTCTATCGGAATACGTTGCGGGAAGCTTAATGTTGAATCGTAGTGAGCGAGGACAGGGAGTATCTCGAATCCTGTCCTTGATCCAGAGGATGTTCCTGCTCAAAAATAGCCCATGAGTAGTCGTCCCGCCCTCTGCAATTTCTTCTAGCTTGAGGTTACCCTCGACCTAGAGGCAAGTTCGTGAACATTCGGGTCGTGTGAAAGGAAGAACCGACTGACCTGCACTTCTACGCTGGTAATTCCTTCGGTCTTGCTGATCTCCACTGTGCCTTGGACGGAGGCGCCGAGACCATAAACAGGGAGCGGAGTCCGATCGTCCTGGTCAACCAATCTGAGACTCAAGTTGCCGTTTTTCGTCTGCTTGACAAACAAACGAGGTGGTCTGTTCGGCCGGAGTCGAGGATCGAAGGCCAGGCGGCACTCGTGAACTTGCGGGGTCGCAGTGTAGGCCGGCGAAAGGGGGGACGATGGAGGGGACATGGTAGTGCGTTGGCAAGACGGAAAGGATCCAGTTGAACGTGCGATGCCACTGCGATCGGCACGTTAGACGACCATATGGTCCGTTAAACTATACTTAAAACTGCCTTCCCACTCCGCCCGCGGTATCCTTCCGTGGACGAAAAGCTGCCGAGCTCCGGAAACCTCGACGATCGGCTCGC
Organism: Leccinum variicolor; assembly: GCA_038091415.1. Classification (NCBI taxonomy): domain Eukaryota; kingdom Fungi; phylum Basidiomycota; class Agaricomycetes; order Boletales; family Boletaceae; genus Leccinum; species Leccinum variicolor. Next base: position 125,335 of record JBBPOK010000013.1, on the reverse strand, counting down.
GCGGGTACGCTGTTTCATCGTACTTGTTTTTCGACGGCCGAGCGCGGTGTTTTTTCGTGCCGGTGGACGATTGCCTGAGGACCACATGGATTGCTGACTAATATTAATCAATTCATACACAACTCCTTCGGCCCGCTAAAACCCGCCAGTGCCACGCGCCCGAGCAATTGATCCCTGCAGACCTTTGATGATCCCTTTCAGCCCGCTGCCAACTCCCGTCGAGTCCGTCAACGGGTTTCCCTCCTGGTCCAGGTACACTCCATCCTTTTGCAACTCGTGCAAGTGCGTGTTCTGCACTCGCCTAATTGTGTCCCGCCAGTCTCTGCACACCGCCGCATTGTCAATCATGACATTCACCTCTTGGCTGTGGTACCAAGACTGTGTGTCTGTCGCACACCCCATGATATTAGATAATCATCAAAACGCGCATCAGAAAGCGAACGTACCCTGATTCCCGTTCCCAACAATGCCCACAGCATCGTCAACGATCATCAATTTGACCTTGACCGCAGGCTCAGATGCGCCCACAGCACAGAATCAATCAGACACCTACATGGCAGTTTCTTTTCTGTTTGGATGCGTTGATTGGCTTAATCTGGTCTTTTCCTGTGGCAAAGTCAACCGCCGATGCTGTCATCTGACCGTGATGAGGCTCACCAGTATACCAATAGTATCTGAGTCTCTGTTTCTCCTCCTCGTTCAGCTGTGCATACATCTGCTTCGAGACTTCCTCGTTGATCCCACCTTGTCCGGGCAACACCTCTCCCCCGTCATTGTATCCGACATCGATGTAGAGCGTGCACTCGATCCCACGACGCACAGCTTTCAAAACACCATCCACTACGGGAACCGCGTTAAAGGTTGGTGTCTGTATGAACACGCTCTTCTGTGCATATTTCAGTCCTGCAAGCCAGGCAGCGTCCTGAGCATTCATTATCGCGCTATCTGGATTCCCGAATTTCCCATAAGGTGCCCGGTTCAAGATAACCATGGGACATTCCTCGTGTGGCGCATGGAGAATGTGAGGCAGATATTCATCATCAGAGGACTCGGGCTGGTATTCGATGGTCTCGTGCGTGTCGGGTTGATTATCTGCATCTATAAGCAAGTGTATCAACCTTCACGATCGCATTAACATGTGGATAGACTAACTCAGATGATCGGTGATTGTCTGATACCTTCCCGAAACGAAGATCTTGCCATCTGACGTTGCGTCGGAGGGGACTTCTTCATTCGTCATTTTGTGGTAAATTTCTGCGCCTTTCTGTCCGTCAAGGAGATTTACTGATGCATATTCGTTGTCCATGCCAAATTTGTAGCCACCCTCGGGTTTCTCGTATGGACGGTTCAGCAGAGGTAACCTCGGATGCATCGGGCGGAACCAGCTAATGAGAGCCGTGTCATAAAAACTATTCACGATGGGACCTTCGAGGTGCACCATCATCTCCATGTTTGCACGATCTTGGATATTATTCGAGTTCAATAACGCCATCTTTCGGTCGACGATCATGAACTTGCAGTGAAAGGTTCCTAGTAAAGGTCTTGGACGAATCATGCGGTCGAAACTTCTCTTTAAAGATGTCACTCACTGATGGTAATTCAGGAGCTCGAAATCGAGCCATGGCATCTCGCTTCTCTTTGGCAGTTGTACTTTATCACCCAACCATTCCCCTTCGTCGACAAGAACGTGGCTCTCTTTGAACATCTTCGCATTTGCGCGGTCGTAAATCATCTTCACGACAACTTTCTTTCCCCGTTTCTCTGCTCGCTTCGAGAGCTCTTTGAAGGCATCGCAGACGATTTTAGATGCCTTGGACGACTCCCAATAGTTCGTAGCGAGGAAGACTTCGTGCTCTGCATTGACAATACAATCGTAATAGTGCTGCATGATGTCCGGAATCCTTAAAATACTTTAGCCTTCGCATCAAACGATTACCCTCTTTGAGCCTACAGGGATATTATAGACGAGTTCACGACTCCTCTAGAGCCCAAAAGGGGCGGGGATGCGACACCGGCCCAGGGGTCGCTTTCAAGTGTGGCCAGAACATCGACGTAAATCTAATAAAACACACGGATATAACGCCCCTGTTATCACAAGTTGACAGTCATTCTCACCTTCAGAAACAGATCGCTTGGCCGTGAACCGAAGTTGCCACACTCAGCGGCTCGATCTAGATCTTCTTCGGTTGGCTGAATCGCTTGAATACGCTCCACTTCCTTCAGATCCGCCGTGTGGTAGAACAGTTCTTTGAGCCCGCCTAGATAGCCACCAGAAAGGCTGTGGTGTTTCTTCGGGTGCTCGTCGTCATAAAGCGTCTTGACCAGATGGCCGGGAGATGCATCATGATCCGTTTCTATCGCAGCGGCGAACGCGGCAGTGAGGGTCTTGTGAGAGTGAGTTAGGGAATACGCCTTCTCTGAGACCGCCATGGATGGTTGCGATAATCAATCAAAGTGCGAGCGGCTACGGCCTGTGGCTTACTATACACCCCCCACTGGGCCGCATCGGATGAGTCAACCAAGTCCAAGCTCCACTGCCAGAAGCAGTGCCTCCATGCCAGTGCGCGCGGCATACCTTTGTGCCCGGCCACCCAACGGCCACCCGGTGAGATCGCTCCACCCTCGCTCCACCGAGCAAGCACAGATATGATAGTGCCCTGCAGAGATAATACATTAAAGAAATATAAGCTTATACAGCATAGACAACAAATGCCCAGTGAAATATCTACTGTCTAATGTAATTAAGCGACGTGACGGTACAAGCAGTTCATGATCTGTCAACCCAAGGGTGTGTCACCAGCCGAATCGGAAACGCTTGGTATAGTTGTCGAGGTATGGATTTCAGTGGGCCCGGAGGTGCTAACAGTGAAATCACCAAAAAGTCCTGACACAGAAATGTTCGAATTCCCAAAGTTTTCGGAATATACAATCAAGACATACCTTGACTTCCACCACGGAAGTAGAAAAGCTAGCGTATTCGATGGGTCGCTCGCAGTGGATTTCGCCGTCCCAGCTCAGGGTGGCGGTTTTATCAGAGATGGGTTCGAGAGCCGTTATAGGATTAGGGAAGACACGGCCTATACCCAGGACCTCTTCTTGCACATTGTCCTCACCCCCAGTCAAGACGGTCGTCCGTCGTAGAAGAAATACATGTATGGGTTTCTCGAGGCAGATATCCGCTTGTGCCACATGCCTGGCGATGCTACCCAGAAATGCTGTCGAAGAGCAGAATGATATGTGAAACGGTACGGTCGCGGACGACGAGAACACGCGAACTGAAGGCACGAATATCTTGTAGGAAGAGGTTAACTACTGATCAGGGGGTTTTGATGCATGGCTCACATGACACTGGGCGGTAAGTGGTTCTTCATCCTCACTTGAGGGTGTTTTGCTCATTCCCCATATCTCTTCCTGCCATTCTTCCGGGCAGATTTTCATAGACGAGAAAGAGCAGGGAGACGGTCGAGGAGGACGAACACGAGGGCTATAGCGTAAATACGCAGATAGAGACACGTCCCTGTGTGATTGAGTGTGAGCTCAAACCCTCAGTCACGTACATATTCAACATATTCACTGACTTGGTTCGCGAGAAAATTGAATATGGGGTTTTCCGGACTATGACGTCTAGGCTGTGCACAATAGCCACTCGACATGGATCCTTGATGGACATGGAAGGCGGAAGACGATGTGGCCTACCACGTTCTTTGTCCATATATGAAGAAGGGAATGTCATCGACACAGGCAAAAGGCTGGGGCATATGTCGTTGATCGAGTCGTCTCTCTGCCATAGTAGGCGCTCTTTTGAGAAAAGAGTATGGGTCACTACTCCTGATTTCGTTTTCACGCGAATTTGTGCCTCCAACTGCAGCAAGACTGAATGGTTGGCAAGAAAGGGAGTGTGGTGATACGAACCTTCACCATCACAGACACTATTCTTTTCCTGTTCGCTAGGGCGAACTCACCATTGACAGTGCTGCACAACCCAAAAGTAGGTACGCCATGTTCCTCCCGACAACCCCGCAAGGTGAGTGACATGCCATGTTCTTCGTATGTGAAGGCGCAGTTTTCGCGGTAGTCAATTGCTTGCTTCGGGGTCCATTGAATGCGCTTCTCTCCGGGTAGTGGCGTCGAAGAGTAATCAGGTGGGATAGACGGCGAATAATCAGGAAGTTCTATATCAGTGAGGATATCCATGGTGGAACTGCCGAGGAGTAGAAAAGGGGCCGCAGCAATCAGCAGAAGCGGTTCGAGTGGGTGCAGTCTCGTGGCTGAGCGCGAACAAGGTATATATGAGGAACAGCCTTGGACACTCCGAGCAAGGAACATACAGCATTTTGACGAATGCGCCGACACACGGGCCCGTTCAGGGACCCAGGCGATGCCACCAGATATTACGAACGTGGCAGTTCCGAAACGTATCCACGGCAAATGATACACTGGTGGGCCACCGGTCCTGGACCCGTACCGGAATAGAGCTGTTGTTCAAGTTCAATGGTTCCGTATCATAAATGGTCAAGCCCAGAGTCTGAGAATGGCCACTGGGGTCCGGGAGCAAAAATTAGAACCCATGCGAGTCTCGCGCGAAATTTAGCGCTGACAACTGACATGATCGGAAAAAAATCGACAGACAGGCTTCGCCACTGGCAATATTAACTTAAGTATTGCTACTGTAGTCAGGCCCGATGATCACAATAGCGGCAGGTAAGCTGGGCGTCCTGATGGCGGCGGCACCGCCTGGACCCAATCAGAGCACTGGTTCGCACGAACTGATAATTTTCGCACGCGTGCCATTGACAGTACTCACTGTCAGCGTTGGAACCGGCGATCATGTTGATTATGAGAAAGTGAAACGGGGTTCGACGTCCAATTTCAGGGAAGCTGGATGCCAACACACATCCGACTGCCCGAAGCTAGTTTGGCACGCTGACTGTCAGGGAAGCTCAGCGACCACCTTCGAGATGTGATCTGAGTCATCGGTCTTCGGGTTCGTGTCAGAGAGTCTGATTACCCCTGAGGCTCGTGCGTCTGTGTGGTCTCGCGTCTTGTTTGGTCCCGCGTCCTTTTTCCCTGTATATATCACACCCGCGCCCCTTTCTCGTTTTGTTCCTAGCGTCGTGCTGGTCTATGCTAGTGACCAACGTGCCGGTTGTCGACTCGTGCCCGTCGTTTGTGCATTGTGGTCCCCGGTGAACATGACAGTTCGTCGGCACTGTCAACCCTGTATGTCTTCAAATACGGGACACGCGAGAACGGATCGACTGCTTCCCCAGTGTGTTTTCTGGTCTGACTGTTTGGAGATCGTCATACTCCCCCTGAATGGTAGTAACGGAAAATTTACCGAATTCATCACGCGGTGAACAGAATCTGATTCATTGAAAGTCTGTTTAGTTGTGCAACTACTGGGACGATATATCTGTGAAATGGATTTGAACTTCGGGAAGATGATGTACAAGCACGAGAGACCATCAATATCCAGAGAATGCAGAGAATCAGTGGTCTTGTTCGCTGTGTGATCAATCGATCACCATGCACTTGACAAAGAGGAAACTTGGTAAACTGCCCGCAAATCGCGCTGGTAAAAGAAAAAGAGCAACGTGACATAGCTCCGTCATTTACTACCACCCGATGAAATCAAACAAGTATGGATAATGCTGTGTTTAAATTATCCTTCTATCACGAAGGGGGGCAGAAGGAGGGCACTGGGAGAGAAGCAATGCACGGAACTAGGCTTTAAAAAAGAGTGACCACCTGAAACGAGCTACGGCATTTCGATTTCAGCGGATCCGGCTGATTGAAATTACCGGTTCGGTAGGAAGGCCGTGGAGGAATCCGCCAGCAATACAATGCATTGCAGCGAAGAGTGGACGGCATGAACCGGACACCTCAAGTTACTAGCAGACAAGATGACTATTAATGTCCAATAGTAGGAGTGAAGTTGATCAGACTTACTGTAGCCTGAGGCTGAATCGATAAAGGAAGTGTCCTTGCAATGTATAGAGTCACATGCTGATGATATATTTCTCGAGAGGCATTAATATTATTGCACTGATTGATAGGGATCTGTCACGAGCCGTATCGGGCAGGAATATTTTATGCCCAGCAACGGTGACTTGAGTGGTTGTCGAGGAGTGACTGATAAAACGATGGAGTCCTGTGACAAGGATGATTGAGTAAGATACTGGGTACGAAAAAGCCGTAATCATACCTTGATGGAAAACTGGTTGGTGAAGAAACCTGCAACGTTGACGTCCTCTTCACATCTAAGCCCGCCATCCCAATCGAGGGAATCCAAACCTGGCCCGAGAGGATGTCGCATAAACTTGTCATGTTCCGAAGGTGAGAGATGCGAGGGTTCCATTTTCCCCTCGCCGAGGATGCGGCATGTCGTGGCTGATTGCCCGTGTATTCTGACGGTGATTTGTCGCTGTAAATAGACTCGGATGGTTACCCCCCCGATCGCACCCTGAAAATTGCCTCGGCCTTGCTCAAGAAATGGGACGAGCGACGCAGGACTACCACGAATCTGTAGATGAAATGGAATTGTATCTGAGAAAGCATAGGTCTGCACAGAGGGAATGAATAACTGCGGGGGTTTGATACATCAGCACTGCTCGCCATGGCGCGTCAACTGACTCACTAGACATTCAGCATCTGCCAAACCCGAACCCTGAGTCATTGGTAGGGCACATATAACTTCGTGCCATTCTTCAGGTGAGGATTTTACGGTCGACATAAAGGGCAAGTCACTGGGAAGCACAGGCAAGTGCGGTCGACATCGAGGACGGTACACGAAGGGCACCTTCACGCTGGATAGGAATCATAAATAGAATATCCAGTGTTATAAGCACAATACTTACACTTCACTACCCTTGAAAAGGTATGGGAACTGCCGTGGACGTGACAGTTCGATTGCCATCGAGTATGAGCAAGCAGCGTGAGGCTCAGTACTGTCGAGGCTCGGCGGTAAGGCCCGCAATTGGCCGCCGTCTTCGAAAGTGAGCGGCAGGACGACCGCAAAGGGGATGGTCAGAGGACAACGTTGTGCATCCGATGCACTCCACAGTACGTAGGTCTGGGAAAAGAAAACATTCGAAACGGAAACCTCAGAGCCTTGAAGGAGAAATTGGCCTTCGATCTGAGAAGCTATCAGTAATTCGACTGGAGATGAGTCTATAAAATGGTCTCTACCTTCAATACGACAGACATTAGATCAACCACACCACCAAGTCTTACATCCCCTTTGATGATCCCGCTCCGACCGTATACAGGGTATACACTGCCGGGAAGCTGGTTTCTAAGAATGATGGTAAGGTTATCTGTTATTCGACGATAGACCCCAGTGTAAGCCGGCGACGAGGCACGGTGACTGAATTCAACAGTCTGCTCTCCTGGCAAGAGCTCGCTCGAATACTGCGGCAAGGGAAGAGAAGGAGTATAGGGGGGTAAAGTTTTCTGATCCATTTGTGTGATTTGCGGAGCCAATGCCTCAGATTATATGGCAATGCTGTCACATTCACACCGCTCGTCGACTCCATTCGAGTCAGATCTAAAAGCATGACCGGCGTATAAAGAACGCGTACCCATTATGACTCGCTCCCGGCTAGGTGGTAAAACCGTTTGATGCGCACCAGCCGCACTGAAACTTTGGATCGTGCATTGGAGTTACCCCCGTGCAACGTTCCGACATGCTGCCCCTGACGCCCTTCTATGATAGTATTTAAGAAGTGATTTATTGGTAGTGTAATAGAGGTTTCACCTGGTATCATTCTACGTCCGAGTTCCTAAGGCACGGTGGCGCTTGCCAATGCGTTCGAGTCACCGGTCCAAACAAGTAATAAACGTCACGCCACAGACTCTGTGACTCGGTTGTTGCTATTCAGACTCAGAGCATAATCATGATATCGCAGCAAGATCAGCAACTGATGCGGCCCATCCGAGTCTAGCAAGCCGCCGTTGAACACAGGTTTGGTTAATTCTGTACTCCAACGGATGGTGGCAGTCGGGCGTTGATCGATTGCGTCCACCGGTGTTAACATGATAACCCGCAGTAGTACTAAGCTTTGTGCCAGTACGTAATTGGTGCAGAACTTAAATAGATCGTAGCGGCGCTTGTGCGCCACGTCCCCGACTCCGATACATATTATGTATTAGTAGATATATAAGTACAAACATTTGCAAGCACGAAAATCGAGGAGGAATTGGTACGCGTGGTGTGAGCGTGAAGGAGACATTTAAGTCAGAGCACTCCTAATTTTTGTTTTTGAAAGAGCTAGCCTCAGCAGTTTTCACACGGATGTTACGTAACATTTTCGTAGCTGACGTAATTTTTTCCAGCGACGATTTTTGGCAGAGTGCCTGATTTTTGCGGCTGACAGAACCCTCCTCTTAAAAGAGTCGGGGATACAAGAGGGCCACGACAAACCATATTCTAAGCATCAGCATCAGCTTTCTCACCCTTCGAGACCACGCTGGGTCCCAGATCGACAACCGTGTAGAACGAAAATGTTTTGACTTCAGGAGCCTTTGCAGTTCTGGATGGTGTGCCCGCACCATCTTCGGAAGGCAAGGGATCATCGGACCGATATGTGTATGAGATCATCATGTTGAACTATGTGGCCAATCAGTTCCTGGTCACTGGACCCCAGATCCGTAGTCCAAGGTAGACACAAACCTTGACGTTGCCCCTGAATCCCGGCTTTATGTTCACCTCTCCTCCCACGATGGTGACGTTGGCCCTCCTCTCCAATACGCCTACGTTCTTGAGGCGACCACGCGGCTCTTTCTCTCTGATCACCCTTCCAGTCTCTCCTGAACCAATCCCCAATTCATCGTCTTCTACTCCAAACATGTCCTCATCATCATCGTACTCCCATGCCTCTGCAAAGGCTGCAACAGAGAACGGTGTGGTTGGTAACGATACCTGGTATGAACGCCCATCTGCAACCCTTTGGGGAGATAATCGCACTTGGATGGGATCGTATAATGGATTAGTCAGGGCGAGCTGAAAGGGATTATTTGCTCCCGCATGCATAACTCCACTCTTTGCATCTATGCTGGAGCTTGCAACCTTGCCTGCCACGCGCTTTGCTGCCTGCGTTTGAGGAAAGCCGACAGCAATTGCGGGCAAGTAGTTGGCTGCCACAAGTTTGATCTTGTAACGCACAGATTGCGCCTTCTGTTCCGGCTTAATTAAGATATGTCTGCATGCTGGACATCGTTTCGAGACTTTCGAGTGCAGGGGAATTCGATGTGGTCGTAAGTCACTTGAACGGGGCTAAGTGATGAGATTTCCCAAACTCATCGACGTTACCTCGAGCGCACTGGGGTCGTCCAGCTATTTCCCCATCGTTGTTCAAGCTTGGCTACCTCTTCGACAGTTTCCATGTGTCTCAGAAGTTCGATATCCACGTCGTCTCCACCGCCACCGAGCTGACTGAAGACGCCACTCTCCACCCGGCTCTTGTACTCGGACATCTCGTCTTTGTTTGCCGTCCTGTCTCGGCCCGCACGACTGCGGCCAAGCGGGTTATATTTGCCAACCCCGGGAATATCGCGTGCAAGCGCAGCAGAGGCGGCGGCTGTTGCAGAGGATGTATGCAGGTGATGAGATGCCAATGTTGGCAAATGCGACGAAGACGAAAGAGACGATGTACGCAGAAAAGGTTCAAAGTGTTCTTTCAGACGTTCGAACTCCAGCGACTCGGGTGCAGAGTCCTCGAACTTTTGCAACTGTGCTAAACATCACATCAGCAAGACAAGGACGAAGCGAGCATTGATCCTCTCTGACCTGCTAGCCCAGTCGGTTTCTCGAATGTGATGTTGACTTCCGCCGAGTCCCAACGACAATGACCGCAATACAAGAAATACGGAGCTTCTCCGACGTTGCTGAGTGAAGCTGAAGGTCGACCATCGCCGTCATCTGGGGGGTCAGAGGCTACTACAGACAGAGTAGAGCGACATATTGGACAAGAGAAACAATTGCGTGCACATCTATGGACGATGAGATTGTAGGCCCACTTTAGTCGAAAGCAGCTCACCGATTCTTTTCTGCTCGTACACTGGCACTGGGGACCTCGAATAAGCAGTTTGGGCAGTAGTATCCACTGACTTCGACAGAGACACATCGATTACATCGAACGGCATCGCACTCTTCGCAGAAATAAAGGTTGTGCAATGGGTGAAAGCTTGCAGAGGACGAAGCCAATATTGGTGGTGGAGGCGCCGACAAGTTGGACCCAGACATGCAAGGGCAGTAGTACTGGACACTTGGCCACATATCTCTGTACAAAGCAGGGAAGATTTCACCCTCGGCGAAGTGATGGACGTAGATATTCGACGTCCGAACTACAAACACTTCTTATTGTTTCTTACATAACAACCAGTTCTCGATACAAATAATCGTCTGCCAATCTTTACACGTCGTACACTATTCTGGCACCAACCCAAGGATACGGATAGTTGTGTTGGTACCAGTTGCGCACACTGCGCCTTTCAGCGATCCTCGGAATCGTGGCGTAAGATCCGCCCAACTGTGGAGAAATAAGCGTTGAATGAATAGCAAGGTAAGAGAACTGTTGAGGACATACTACAACTCGGTGATGACCATCAAAGAAATCAGCAGAGTATCTGTAGAGATGTTCACCAATTGCGCAAGCGTCAAACGGATATCTCCTTACCCGGGGTATAGCTGAGACGGAACGAAGCCCTCGAATTTATCGAATACGGTGGAGGTCCATTCCCATACACCACCGTTGTGTCCTTTCTTACCGTACCTCTCTATTCCCGTAGTAGCACTGACCGGCTCCTTGTGAGTCGTTAACCACTGAAGAGATCATGGACTTACGGGACAGGATGCCAATTCCTAAACCCTATGTTCGCACCGCTTTCGTGACCGCATGCGAACTTGTCCATGAACACTCTAAGTTCTGCTTCAGTCGGGAGCCGTCCACCTTTGACGCTCGCATACACCGACAGGTTATCGTAGGAAGTGAGAACAGGCCAGTCACAAGCAACAGCCATCGATACGGGACCGTATAGCGTACGGACGCAGATCCCTTCGTCTTCGAGTTTCACCCAGCTTGCAGGTAAGTCGACTTTATCCTTTCCGGAGCTGGCGTAGAACTCGAAGAATTCTCCATTGGTGACCGGCCTCCAAGAGATTCTAAAGGTATCGACGGTGATTTGGTGGGATGGGCTTTCGTTATCCCAGCCAAATACATGCCCTTCCAGATCTAGCGCTTTGACAGTGTCGTCAGCTTCAATATCGTCAATACCGAGAGTGACGGTAGAAGCTTCAATGACAGTCGTAGGCGAAGGAGGCTTGAGAGCAGCATTCCATGACTCGAGCAGTGACTCCCACGGTGGTGGAGTGAAATTTGGAGGGGAGATGGTTCCATTTCCAGCTCGTTGAAGAAGCATATACAATAGAGTCTGACATCGGGTCAGAACGGCATCTAAAGATGAACGAAAATGCAATACCTCAATATGTAACCCCTCGTGTTCATAAGTCATGAAGAGTACTCGAGCCATCTTTCTCGTCAATTGAATAGTGCCATTGGATATATCCATGTAGAGCTTTGTCAGTCGCTCTCGCACACGTTGCTTGAATGCGAGGATGCTATCGAGCGATGGCCAATCTTCGTGGTTTCGCGGGACTTTAGAGTGCGTCTGACAACAATCTGTGAAATTATAGACTAGAAAAACGGAGGAAACAAACATGGCATTGGGTTGGATCGTCCACATTAGGGTCAATGCCTCTCTGTTCATGGATAGGATATTTAGTCATATAGCACGAGGGAAAGCAACCTACTTCAAAGATAAGCTACATTTGCAAACATCAATACAAATTGGCTTCGACAAATCGGAATACAAAACTAACCTTGAACTCCTCAGGTTGAGTATGAGGTTCTTGCAACAAGCGGGAGAGGTGAATGTCCAGGAATGTAGGTATATGACCAAGGTAAAATAAGCATATGTGACGCAAGTCAATAGGCCTGTCGAAAAGCATGGAAGATGGAATCATCCGGAGCGTAACGAAGTCCCACGCGTTCCACATCTCTTGCCAATCGTCAATGGTTGGCACGCCAAACTTGTTGCCAACAACCCTCTGGGCGGGTATAGAAGGTGACTGCAGAAAGGGAAACGCAAATGGTGGACGCTCTAACAACCACAGGGAGTAACGTGACGTGCTATCCATCCAACGCTGGATGGGTCGCAAATTAGCGTCATTGAATAATGTGTATGCGTCTTTCTCCGAGTACTGAGAACGAGTGTTAAGTAGGACGACTCGATGATAGACGATTTTCTACCTTGATAGACATTTCAATCTTGACGAGTTCATCTTTTGAGAAATAGATCTCTTCCTCGCTTCCTGGAATGCTGATCTTGTGAGGGTATAGGCACTTAAGATATGCCTTATGGGCACCTAAAATAGCGTGAGCAAGGAACATAGGGATGACAATCCCAAATACACTCACGACTACTTTCATCATAGACGTTGGCGTATTCCCAGTTACTGAGGTCAAACAGTTCCGAGTTGCCAAGAGCGGTGCCGGCTGCCTTGAGACCATTCATAATGAAGCTCCTGGTATGACCTTTAGGATCGTTATAAGCAATCTCGATTTCCTGTCGGCAGTTGTCGTGATCAAGACCCAGTAGAAGAGTATCTCCATAACCAGCGCGCAATGGCAATGAGCGGAGGAACTGAGCATCCTCTCCCCGTGGAAAGTTCCCGATAGAGGAGCCTAAGAACAAGAGGTGGAGCGCCGGTTCCGGACTGGACGACATCACTATTTCGGCATCCTGCGGATGTTCGGTGGGTGTTCCGGGAGAAGCGTCTTCTCCACGGTTATAGCGCTCATGTGACGCACTGCCATTCTCAGCACAGACCCCTATATGAACCGTCTTCCGTAGGCCTCCTTGGCGTATGAAAGCAATACCGTTTTCATAGGTTCCAAGCAAACCTTTTGCCTCGACCTTTCCCTGCATAGCACAACCCACGTTGGAATCGAGCAACTGATTCAAAGATCGTTGGATTTCTTGTTCTTCGAGATCGAGTGCGAAGTATGTAGCGGCAGGAAAGGTGGAGGTTCTTGATACCAACCCACTGAGGGCATTGAGTATATGCGAGGTTTTTTTAAGAGCACTGGGATGTGTGTCAGGGACGCCCACAAAGTCGAGAATGAGAATCGGAACAGTAAAACCGCGGGTTGGATACATGCATGTGGCTGTAAGAAGGACAAGCATGGCTACGGAAATAGCCCAGCTATCAAGGTATGACAATACTATACTCACCCTGCGCCAAGCTCCAGTAATACCTGAGCAGCCGGTGTGCCTTCATGCCCTCGGCTTTGCATGATGCTCACTATTTCAAGAGCGTGCTGGTGAAGTATTTCTTCCTCGGCACCAAACAGGTAATACTCTGGTGCATCTGTGGTGATCTTTTCGTAAAGCTTGAGACCACGCACATCGTAGAGCAGCGCGGTGGGTAGCGTCTTCGTGTCGAACGGTGCTCTAAGACCCCTAACGATGTGGTCTGGGATGAGGTACTGAGGTTTATCCATGCCGTTTTGGCAGTTTCGAATATCAAGAATGTGGACCGTAGCACTTGCGTCGCCCATGGTCGAGAGGTGAGTGAGAGTATAATGCTGAGGTTAGGGCGGGTGATAGATCCGAATGAGTGCTTGTCTGACCCTCTCCTTTATGCGGGGCAGGGCCGTATTACAAGCAGGAACGGCGCTGAAGTAAGCCACACCCCCGTAAATAAGCGGGAAAACGCACATGTCGATACGACATCATCTCACCTGCAAATCCATTAGACGGATAGAAGAAGAAAAGGAATCATCGGTTGGGTGCAAACCAACGTTCTTGGGGTACCAATGGCTCGAGTGCGCACTCCGCTCTGTCCCCAATGATACAGGGGTACAACCAGTTTGCGTTGTACCAATTCCTTTCGCTCACAGCGACTCGGATCGAGCAAGGAAATTTGGTCAGAATCCAACTCAAATCCCTACTAGAATGCTTTCTTACTAGAACGGTGACAGCCTCAGTCTTGTTTGGCAGATATGTTACCTCGTTGATCACCCAACGCCGTGCGTCACTTCTGCGGTTGAGGAGCATGGTTGACAGCTTCGTGATGCTACATCACTACTCGCCTCTGCAAGCGCTTTCCACATGCACATAGGTAAGACCCGATTGAGTTGGACGAAGAGACTACTAGCTATGTAGTAATTGAACTTGGAACCGCTCGGAGTTTCAAAGTCTTGTGGAACCTGTCCTTAGTCAGCCAAGCGTCGCTCTTTTCTTTCGCCCTCAACATCGACGATGAGCTCTGCGTTTGTTGTCCCACCACCGGGCATGCCGCCCCCACCACCAGGCATGCCTCCACCAGCGGGATTTAATGTCTCCTCCAGCATGTCTCTCGAAATGCTCGCGCAAAAATCGCAAAAATGGGTTTCGATGCAAAAGAAGCGCTATGGTGAAAAACGCAAGGGAGGCTACGTTGACATGGGGAAACAGGTATGTGCAGACTTGCTTGTCATTACACTCCATGCCGACGCGTATTACAGGACCTCCCTCCTGAACACGTCCGGAAAATCATCAAGGATCACGGAGATATGAGTAACAGGAAGTTCCGTAACGATAAACGTGTCCATCTTGGTGCGCTCAAGTACGTGCCCCACGCTGTCATGAAACTTCTTGAAAATATCCCCTACCCTTGGGAGCAAGTCCGCGAAGTACCCGTTCTCTATCACATCACTGGTGCTATCACATTTGTGAACGAGATTCCCCGCGTTATCGAACCCGTTTATCATGCGCAGTGGAGTACCATGTGGCTGGCAATGCGCCGAGAGAAGCGAGATCGTAGACATTTCAAGCGTATGCGCTTCCCTCCTTTCGACGATGAAGAACCACCACTTGACTATGGAGACAACGTTTTGGATGTCGAGCCTTTGGAGGCCATTCAGCTGGAGCTAGATTCTGATGAAGATGCGGCAATCGTTGACTGGTTTTATGACCCAAAGCCACTTGTCGACTCACCTGCCGTTAATGGATCCTCATACCGCTACTGGTCGCTCACCCTTCCAATAATGGCGAACCTTTATCGCCTCGGACGCACCTTGTTATCGGACCGTCCGGATAGTAACGCGACTTACTTGTTTGACAAGAAGTCTTTTTTCACGGCCAAGGCTCTGAACATGGCTATTCCTGGTGGACCCAAATTCGAGCCACTATATCGCGATATGGACGCATTTGATGAAGATTGGAACGAGTTCAACGATATCGGCAAGGTGATCATCCGCAATCAAATCCGTACCGAGTACAAAGTCGCCTTCCCCCATCTATACAACTCGTTACCTCGTTCAGTCCACCTGTCCCCTTACCACGTACCCAAAAACGTCTATATTCGGACGGATGACCCAGACTTGCCCGCATTCTATTTCGACCCCCTTATCAACCCCATTTCTCTTCGAGGCGCCACACCCCAAAACGCTCCTCTTGTATCCCACGAGGACAAAATCTTCGGTCCCAATGGTGTTGATGAGGACGACTTTGAGCTTCCTGATGAAGTACAGCCATTCTTGGAGGACAAGCCTCTTGAAAACGACATCACAGCGGATGCGATCGCTTTATGGTGGGCTCCTGATCCATACAACCGTCGCTCTGGCCGGATGAGGCGTGCGCAAGACATTCCATTGGTGAAGAACTGGTATTTGGAGCACTGTCCACCCAACCAGGCTGTGAAAGTCCGCGTCTCGTACCAGAAGCTGCTCAAGTGTTATGTTTTGAACGAACTCAAGACCCGTCCGGAGAAAGCTATGACGAAGAAGAACCTGTTCCGACAACTCAAAGCAACGAAGTTCTTCCAAACGACGAGACTCGATTGGGTCGAAGCCGGTCTGCAAGTGTGCAGGCAAGGTTACAACATGCTCAATTTGTTGATTCATCGCAAGGTAACCAGTACTTCAATATCCATCGCAGCGGCCATTGACGTTTTTGTAGAATCTGAACTATCTACACCTCGATTACAACATGAACTTGAAGCCCGTTAAGACGCTTACAACCAAAGAGCGCAAGAAGTCTCGCTTTGGAAATGCCTTCCACTTGTGTCGTGAAATCTTGCGGCTCACGAAGCTTGTTGTTGATGCGCATGTCCAATTTCGGCTCGGCAACGTCGATGCTTTCCAACTTGCCGACGCCTTGCAATACATCTTTGCTCATATTGGTGCCCTCACTGGTATGTACCGTTACAAGTACAAGGTTAGTTCGTCGTTGCATCGTGTTTCTCGGTGGCTGATCTGTCGACATAGCTGATGAGACAAGTACGCATGACCAAGGACTTGAAGCACTTGATCTACTATCGCTTCAACACAGGTCCTGTTGGCAAGGGGCCCGGGTGTGGCTTTTGGGCGCCTGGTTGGCGAGTCTGGCTTTTCTTCATGCGTGGTATTGTTCCCCTTCTGGAACGTTGGCTTGGGAACCTCCTCGCTCGTCAGTTCGAGGGTCGTAATAGTAAGGGCATCGCAAAAACGGTGACGAAACAGCGCGTGGAGTCGCACTATGACCTCGAGCTTCGTGCAGCCGTCATGCACGATATCCTGGATATGATGCCGGAGTCCATCAAGCAGAACAAGGCGAAGACGATTTTGCAGCATTTATCCGAAGCTTGGCGGTGTTGGAAAGCAAATATTCCTTGGAAGGTTCCAGGAATGCCGACTGCTATTGAAAACATTATCCTGCGATACATCAAGAGCAAGGCCGATTGGTGGTGCTCGTAAGGTTTCATCCCTTTGTGCGAACAATTTTGATGTGTATGCACATACTTTCGTAGTGTTGCTCACTACAACCGTGAACGTATCCGGCGTGGTGCCACGGTCGACAAAGCAGTTGTCAAGAAGAATTTGGGTCGACTCACCCGTGAGTGGTCTCTGCATCGTGCTTGTTGCCGCTCTAAGAAAGAAATAGGTCTTTACCTCAAGGCTGAACAGGAACGTCAACATGGTTATCTGAAGGACGGTCCTTACATCAGTGCCGAAGAGGCTGTTGCCATATACACTGCGACCGTTCATTGGTTGGAAAGTCGAAAGTTTGCACCGATTCCATTCCCGTAAGTCAATCCCTCTTGAGTTGGGGTTGCATCTCATGTTGTAAATCAGCCCCTTGTCCTACAAGCATGATACCAAGCTTTTGGTCTTGGCCCTGGAGAAGCTGAAGGAAGCTTACTCGGTCAAAGGACGACTCAATCAGTCGCAGCGCGAGGAACTCGCTCTTATCGAACAAGCATATGATAACCCTCATGAATGTGAGTCATGTTCTGCCGAACTTCGTGATAGAGTGTCTTACCTCGATGTTAGGCTTGTCTCGCATCAAACGTCTGCTTCTTACACAACGCGCCTTCAAGGAGTCAGGTATCGAGTTTTTCGACACTTATGACAAGTTGATTCCCTGCTACGACATCGAACCTGTTGAGAAGATAACGGATGCCGTGAGTTTGTCCGTGATTGTGTCAGATCATTGATGGACCTTCTTTCTAGTACCTCGATCAATTCCTGTTTTTCGAAGCGGACAAGAGAGGATTGTTCCCCGCGTGGATCAAGCCCGCCGATACTGAGCCACCCCCTCTCCTCGTGTACAAATGGTGTCAAGGGATCAACAACTTGACCGATATCTGGGAGACAAGCGAGGGAGAGTGTAACGTCATGATGGAAACTGTGTTCTCCAAGGTGTACGAGAAGATTGACTTGACGCTCCTTAACCGTCTGCTCCGCCTCATCTTGGATCACAATTTGGCAGACTATATCACCGCGAAGAACAACACCGGTAAGCTGGACAACTACATTGCAACCGTCAACTTTCAATTAATGCCAATTTAATCTAGTTTTGACTTACAAGGATATGGCGCACACTAATGCGTATGGTCTCATTCGTGGTCTTCAATTCTCTGCATTCGTTTTCCAGTACTATGGCCTCGTGCTCGATCTTTTGATCCTTGGACTTCAAAGAGCCAGCGAGATGGCAGGACCTCCCCAAATGCCAAACAATTTCCTACAGTTCCGCGATTCTGCTACCGAAACACGACATCCGATTCGACTATATTCCCGCTATGTTGACAGGCTACACATCCTCTTTCGTTTCACAGCCGACGAAGCACGCGATCTCATTCAACGTTACTTGAGCGCCAACCCAGATCCGACGAACAACAACGTTATCGGATACAACAATAAACGGTGCTGGCCTCGTGACTGTAGAATGAGACTCATCAAGCATGACGTCAACCTCGGCAGAGCTGTATTCTGGAATGTGAAGCAAAGCCTACCTCGGTCTTTGACAACCATCGAATGGGAAGATACGTTCGTCAGTGTCTACTCTCAGAACAATCCTCAACTTTTGTTCTCCATGTGCGGATTTGAGGTCCGCATACTACCGAAAATTAGGACGATGGGAGGAGAACAATTTTCGTTGAGGGATGCGGTCTGGAATCTCACCAATGAGCAAACGAAGGAGCGGACTGCGCAGGCTTTCCTTCGCGTATCAGACGAAGGTGCGTTAGATAATGGCGATTTTTCTTTTGAGACTCTAAATAGTTCTGTCGCAGGCGTCCAGCAATTTAACAATCGCATCCGGCAAGTATTGATGAGTTCGGGTTCTACAACGTTCTCCAAGATCGTGAACAAGTGGAACACCGCCCTGATCGGCCTCATGACCTATTATCGTGAGGCAGTTATTCACACGAACGAGTTGCTCGACTCCCTAGTGAAGGCCGAGAACAAGATTCAGACACGAGTTAAAATCGGTCTGAACAGTAAAATGCCCTCTCGTTTTCCCCCGGTCGTGTTCTACACCCCTAAAGAACTTGGCGGTCTCGGGATGTTGTCGATGGGTCATGTGCTGATTCCCCAAAGTGATCTTCGTTGGTCAAAGCAGACGGAC
This sequence comes from Leccinum variicolor, assembly GCA_038091415.1. Taxonomy (NCBI): domain Eukaryota; kingdom Fungi; phylum Basidiomycota; class Agaricomycetes; order Boletales; family Boletaceae; genus Leccinum; species Leccinum variicolor. The sequence goes on along the minus strand of JBBPOK010000013.1, from coordinate 106,405 downwards.
GTTGGAGTCACGCACTTCCGTGCCGGCATGTCTCACGAGGAAGATCAGCTTATTCCCAACTTGTACCGCTATCTGCAGCCGTGGGAAGCCGAATTTCTGGATTCTGCGCGCGTTTGGTCGGAATATTCCATGAAACGAAAGGAGGCCAACGCCCAGAACCGCCGCCTGACCCTAGAAGATCTCGAAGACAGTTGGGACAGGGGTATTCCTCGAATCAACACGTTGTTCCAAAAGGATCGGCATACGTAAGTCGTATGAAATTTGCACCCTGGTTTCGCGTTGATGGTTTTCTGCAAGCTTGGCCTATGATCGCGGTTGGCGTGTTCGCACTGACTGGAAGCAATATCAATTATTGAAACAGTGCGTCGCTCCTCTTCCGATATTCGCACACAACTAACTACTTGTAGTAATCCATTCTGGTGGACTTCGCAGAGGCATGATGGGAAATTGTGGCAACTCAACAATTACCGTGTCGATGTCATCGCTGCTCTTGGTGGTGTCGAAGGAATCCTAGAACATACACTCTTCAAGGGCACTTACTTCCCAACTTGGGAGGGTCTTTTCTGGGAGAAGGCGTCCGGTTTCGAGGAATCCATGCGATATAAGAAACTCACGAATGCCCAGCGCTCTGGTCTGAACCAGATTCCCAACCGTCGATTCACGCTATGGTGGAGCCCAACGATCAACCGCGCGAACGTTTACGTTGGTTTCCAGGTCCAGCTTGACTTGACTGGTATCTTCATGCACGGCAAGATTCCTACGCTCAAGATTAGTTTAATCCAGATCTTCCGTGCTCATTTGTGGCAGAAGAGTAAGCTGGCATTCTTCTTCCATACGGACTCGTTTTGATTACATTCCGCAGTTCACGAGAGTGTGGTCATGGACTTGTGTCAGGTGTTTGATCAAGAGCTTGAGCCCTTGCAGATCGAGACAGTTCAGAAAGAGACGATCCACCCTCGCAAGAGTTATAAAATGAATTCATCATGCGCCGATATATTGTTGTTTTCTGCGTACAAGTGGAACATCACCCGCCCATCTCTTGTGACCGATGTGAGTTCTCTCCTCGAACAGTGTTGCAAAAGTTCATTTCTTGGAACAGAACAAAGATGTCTTGGACGGCACCACAAGCAACAAGTATTGGATTGATGTGCAGCTCCGATGGGGTGATTTCGATTCCCACGATATCGAGCGGTATACGCGTGCAAAGTTCTTGGACTATGTAAGTGGTTATCTTCGGGATTGCTTGCCTTTGGATAACATTCACTGCTCAGGTATCCGATTCGATGAGCATCTACCCGTCTCCTACTGGTGTCATGATAGGCATGGACCTGGCGTACAATCTTTGGTCGGCATATGGCAATTGGTTCCCTGGCATGAAGCCCCTCATTCAACAGGCAATGGCCAAGATCATGAAGGCAAACCCCGCCTGTCACGTCCTGCGCGAGCGCATACGCAAAGGTCTCCAACTATACTCTTCGGAGCCGACGGAACCATACCTGAACAGTCAAAACTACTCTGAGCTATTTTCGAACCAGATCATTTGTATGTGCATCGGAATTGGTACATCTAACGTCGCTGACCTTTCATATAGGGTTCGTGGACGACACAAACGTCTATCGCGTCACGATCCACAAGACCTTTGAAGGAAACTTGACCACCAAGCCCATCAGTAAGCGGTCAGCTGTTGTCCGCGGCAAAGCGAGAACTCAATTATCTTTTTAGATGGGGCTATCTTTATATTCAATCCGCGATCGGGACAACTTTTCCTGAAAGTCATCCACACGAGCGTCTGGGCTGGCCAGAAGCGTCTAGGGCAGCTCGCGAAATGGAAGACAGCTGAAGAAGTCGCTGCTTTGGTTCGCTCTTTGCCAGTCGAAGAACAGCCCAAGCAAGTGATTGTGACCCGCAAGGGAATGTTGGGTAAGCATCATAAACCACACCTGTAAGCCTGGCTTATCTCGTTTCCCAGATCCTCTGGAGGTGCATTTGTTGGACTTCCCGAACATTGTCATCAAGGGTAGTGAACTGCAGCTGCCGTTCCAAGCATGCATGAAGATGGAAAAGTTTGGCGATTTGATCCTTGTAGGTTTTTTCAATCACTGGTTTAGCTGGACCTCATTTTTTGTAGCGTGCTACACAACCACAAATGGTCCTCTTCAGTCTATATGGTATGTTCAAACGTTTGTCGATATTCTGATCTTACATTTCCAACAGACGACTGGCTGAAATCCATCTCGAGTTACACCGCCTTCTCTCGTCTTATCCTCCTCTTGCGTGGATTGCATGTCAACAACGAAAAGGCCAAGATCATTCTTCATCCCGACAAATCAACAATTACGGAACCTCATTTCGTGTGGCCAACTTTGACGGACGACGAGTGGATCAAGGTCGAGGTAGCCATGAAAGACCTCATCCTGGCTGTGAGTCTCGTCCTAACCGATCGTCAACTTTCCTTGATGTCTTATTCTTCCGATTAAAGGACTTTGGCAAACGTAACAGTGTCAACATCGCATCATTGACGGCCAGTGAAATCCGTGACATCATTCTTGGACAAGAGATTGTCGCTCCCTCTGTACAACGCCAACAGATGGCGGAATTGGAAAAGGGTACCGAAGCACAAGGGCAGGTCACGGCTATTCAAACGTAAGTTCTTGTTGGAATAGTTGTAAAAATATTCTTCTAATCTTGAATCCAGCCAAACGACCAATATTCATGGTGATACCATCCAGACGGTCACGAGTAAGTGTAGTTCAGTAACTGCGCGTGTTACGCCGACTGACTCGGTATGATTGCAGCGACAAGCTACGAGCAGCAGGTATTCAGCAGCAAATCCGACTGGCGTGTCCGTGCCATCTCCGCGACCCATCTGCCACTTCGTCTCCAACACATCTACGTGTCGAATGATGACGTGAAAGATGACGCTGCTTCGTACACATACGTGCTCCCGAAGAACGTTCTGCGCGCTTTCGTCACCGCCGCGGACCTGCGGACCCAGGTTGCCGCCTTCATGTATGGTGTCTCCCCGCCGGACAACAAGCAGGTCAAGGAGGTCAAGGCAGTGGCTTGGGTACCCCAGCGGGGAAGCAATAACACTGTTGAGCTGCCAGCTCAGCTCCCCAAGGACGACTTCTTGCTGAAAGATCTTGAGCCCTTGGGATGGATCAAGACCCAAGCGCTCGAGCTCAGCCACCTATCGCCGACGGACATTACCACACAAGCGAAGCTTATGGCGGATCATCCCGAATTCGGATCATCGACTATCTGTATCGCCGCTTCGTTCACTCCTGGGTCCGTCTCGTTGTCTGCCCATTCGTTGACTGTTGCCGGATTCGAATGGGGCCGTAAAAACGTGGACAATTCGGCCAACCCACCGGGCTTCAACCCTAACATGTCCGAGAGCGTTCAGCTTTTGTTATCGGATCGCATCTTTGGTATGACCCTGGTGCCCGAGGGCAAGGTCTGGAACTATGGTATTGGCCTCACTCAGTTGTGGTCGTCCAACTTGCCGTACAGCATGACGCTCGACACACCACTTCTCTTCTGGGCGGAGGAACACCGACCTGCTGCGTTCTTGACTGTGAGTCGATCGTTGATAGGACTTTTTTGGTTTGCTCACACACCACCTTGCAGTTCGCAAACCTAGAACAAGGCGAAGACAGTGCGGATGTGGAGAATAGCTTTGCGTGATGTATCGTACATGTTTCTTTCGTTTCGTTCATGTTGCTCTGTATCCGTTAATTTCACGTCGCTTTTGCAATCTCGTTATCGGTGGTGTTCTGGAATCGTGCACTCGCTCGCTTTGCCAGTACATACTTACATCAAGGTATTTGACTAGGTTACATGATATAGCAAATTATGTCATGGGTCAATAATGCTCATGGCCATATAAAAAGGGGGGGAATATCGAGTTGCAAGAAAATTAGTATAATGAGGTGTATCATAGGTATATATCAGGTCGTCACGAAACCGAGCGACACCATCGACCCGCTCTGGGTGAGCGCCAGCAACGTGCCCTCTTCCTGCGGAGTATCAGACAGTCCAAACTCCTCCCCATCGATTTTTTCTGTCCGCGTTGCCGCGACTGCGAACGGTTTGGACCCTCTCCGAGGAGGCGGAGGAGAGAGGGCGACGAACTCGCAGTCAGCTTCAACGAGCGGCGAGGTTCCCAACCCACCAATCATTGGGCCCGCCGACGACGACGGTGGTAACGTCGTCAACGCGGCGGCGGCATTCGAGATCTGAAGAAAGTTCGGCTCGTTCTGCATCGTCGTAATGTGCTCGCCGAGCCCAAACGGCTGGGGACAAACGAAATAAGGCGTGGGCAGGTTATCTTCGTTGTCGTCGCTGAGATCGAGGGTGCTGACTTCGAGGGAGGGCAGAACCGAGGACGTGGGAGACTGAGCGGGGGATTGTGAAATGGGAGGGGTGCTCAGGTTGCGTAGACGTTGTCTGATAGATAGGGTTCTGGAGGGATCGCTCAATGAGGATGAATGTGGACGGGAGGATAGTGGTGCAGGGATGGTATGGAGATCAGGCGCGCCAGCACTAGAGCCCCGGCGATGGCCTCGCGTAATCGCAGGGTCATCTGGACGAGGAGGGAGAGCGGTGGAAGGGGGCGGCTTGGGTGACGTCATAGAGAGTCGCAAGGCACGCTGGGCGACGGAACTTCTGAAAGATTTTGGAGGGACAAAAGCGGGTATTCTCGAGGGACCAGCATGTATTGCATATTCCTGGACTATCGGAGCAGGAGGGGGAGCGAAATTAGGTGCCGGCCGCGGTGGTGGCATGGAACGTCGCTTGGTCGTTGCGATATGCGCCACAGGGGGTGGACCAGAAACATAGAGGGACATCGGCCGCGATGACGAGACATTGTCGGCAACGGGTCTGTAAGACAAAGAGAAAGACTCGCCACTAGCGGATATCGGTACCAGAGGTCGAACCCGGGAGTCAGAGGTACTTACTGAGCCGACGCTGTACGTCGACGAAACAGAGGCACGTTTCCAAAACGTAGGCGACAACGAGGAATTACTCTGGGGGCTGGTTCGAGGACGGGATAGAGAATTGAACGATGAAGTACTGGGGGAATGATCAAGAGAGCGGACGACGGGTATAGATGTGCTTGATCCCACCGAGGTGCGATGATTGTTCTCCGATGAAAGTGGAATGGAAGGCGGGGGTTTCGAAGGCGGTGTGGGCTGCTTCGGAAGAGCAACACCTTGGCGAGACCATCGTTTAGTGATAGCAGCGCTTTGAGAAAGCTTGTCCGTCAGCGCAGACCCAACCGCAGGAGATAGCAAATCAGCAGTCCCGTTTTCGTTTCCCAGCGGAGTCGTTACCTCTTCGCTCTCTTCGCTACCATGAGCTTCGTCGATAGAAGAGGACAGTGCCTCAGAGCCGACACGCGGAAGCAAAGAATCCGATTGTTCAGCAGAAAAACGGAGCGACTCAGGGGAGACAGGGGAAGTTTTCCCAGGCGTTTCGTCACCAGACCCCCTGGACGAAATGCCAAAGTTCCCTGCAACGCTGCGATTACCGTCAGCTTGCTTGTACATGACCTTCTGCTCGGGTAACAAAAGGGGGGGAGGAGTTGGAGCGACGTTCTTGCATTTCCTGGGAGGGGGTTGGAGAGAAAATGTCAATGCGCCTTGAGTTGTGAGGGAAGGAATCGGGGGGGCTGTGGAAGGTCTGACTCCTAATACGGCGTCTAGCGTGTCGCGCTCCCTGGATATTTTCAGATCTGATGCGGTGATAACTGGCATGTTGGCCGATCGCAGACTTAGAGCAGGGGAACCTCTTCCGGACCCACTCGACGGTGAGAGGGGAAGCGAGCGGGCTGGAGAGGAGGTAGAATCCGCCGAGGATTTGTTCCGGAGCATGGTGAGAAGGCTAGTGCCCACCACACCAAACGAGCCCTCTCCATGTACAGTAGTCGGACCTTCAACGGAAGGGGAACACGACCGCGAGGCTGCGAATATACCTTTCACGGTAGTAGTCGGAGAGGGTGACGACGGGACGCTCATGCCCAGGGAACGCAGCGATGCAGTAGGGGAGGGGGAAGTTGGCATTGGTTGCGATAAGGTAGGAGATGGTCTTGTAGGGTTCATTGTGATAAGTCCCTGCAGATGCATTGAGAGCATGACATCCATATCGCCCTTGGGCTCATTCCTTCCGTTCGACTGTGCTGAGATGTCGAGACCAGCACGTACGGCCCTACGTTGCGTGTTAGGACCTGGGACAAGCGGAAAACGATAGAGACTGTACCTCTGTGCCAGTACCGCGGCCTTGATTGTTGCTATCCAACGCTGTGACTCGGCCGTGTCTGCGATCTGCAAGTACCACATTGTGCTCAGATCGTCCTGCCCGGTCCGCTTTGCAGAAATGTCCTTTGCGGCGAATTTGACTACGTTTCCCCTACCGCCGACGTCTTCTTCGGCGACAAAAATGACGGTATCTTCAGTGACTTGTAATCTCTCGATCTCCTTGTCATTCTTTGAGGTAGCTTTGAACAAGTGGACGTGGGTCTCGTGAGTGGGTGGATGTGAAGTGAGCACTATTGTGCGGGGTTTCCACTGTTTTGCAAGTGCGTAGACGAGCAAGGATGAAGGAGGGGAGAACTTTGGTACTGTGGCGGAGAACTGTGTGAAGGGACGGAGAGCGGCCAGTGTAGCCGGAAAGGGAGGAATGGATGCACGAGGCGTTTGATGGGAATCGAGTGATAAGTGACTTTCGGACCTGTGTGAATCAAGGAGAAGCTCTGGACCGAGCCCGATGGACTGAGCGGCAGCGTCCCGCAGACGTTCGCGCTCCTCATGCTCGCAGTCTCTGTGGGCGCTCGACGAAGTAACGGTGTTGTTACGGGCGCTGATTTCGATGACACCCGGCATGACATTGGCAGGGTGAGGCAGTGGCGAAAAAATTGGTTTCTTGCGAGAGACCGAGCCAAGCTTCTTGCGGAGACCGAGCGCACCTGAGGCCGCCGAGAGGATGTTTGAGCGGTGTCTGGCTGGCAGCGTGGACGAGAACTTTTCAAAGTGCGAATGGACCGAGCCGTACGCGGTAGAAGTTGAGCCAAAGTCGTCGAGGTCTTTTTGAGTGGCGAGTGAGTCCGTGTGAGAGAGAGAAAGTAAGAGAACTCACTGTGAGTGTATGCATTGTCTACGCTACTGTCCTTGCGAGCGGAGGGACGGGGAAACCAATTTGAGTGAGAAGGAGGGGGCATGGATGGAAGCTACTAGCAAGGACATGATGTGACTTTACAGAAATGGCAGGAACCCTTCGTCGTCGGAATCACGTTCCTCAAATTAAACCGTATCTACCCTACCGACGCTCCGTTTAAAAGTACCGTAAGGGCCAACCGTCCCTGGTGCCCCTCCCAGTCTCTTCTGGGTCGCCCCTTCGCTCTGTCGTGGAATCGGTGCCCTTGGTTGCTCGACAGGTCTCGTCATGTACTCAGGTTCCCGCACCTCGAGGCCGAGCAATCGCCTCAGCACCGCATTTTCACGTTCTAGACGCGCAAGTTCGCACTCCCGTTCCAGCGCCCAGTCTGTCTCCCCGAAATCAATGTCCTCCGACACCGAAGCCGGGGGGGACGCGTCTTCCCCGTTCAGAACACGCAACAGTGTACGGAGCGTGGTGGATATCCGGCCCAGGGAAATCGACTCGGCAGTCGTCGATGAGAGCGCGCGAAGAAGATTCTCAGACTCTTTCGCAAGCAGCCTCGCCTCGTATTCGCGGATCAACGCGAGCTCGTGCTCCTGGACATCCCGCTGCAACGAGGCATGAGCCGACCATCATATCGACGATGAGAGACACGTGACGTACAGCCCTCGTGCGGAATGCACCCATGACGCTCTCCAACGTCTGCTCGTACTCTTTGATCAGCCCTCCCAGTTGCTTGTTGTCGTGCAGTAGTCCCTGGTTCTCTACCCCCAGAGAGGCGTTCATCTGTTCTAGTTCAGAGTCATAGAGGTCTACACTCATAATAAGCAAACAAGTACGCGTTCCCGTTCACGCAAATACTATACCTTGAGGTTTGTCGAGGTTGAACCTGTAGACAATGAAATGTGTACGTGCATGGTCGAACAGCGGTTCCGACGCACCTCCTCAGCACAAAGCCCGTCTGGGCGTGAGCAGCCTGGTTCTACCACCGGTTAGAATCGACAAAGCGAGCGGAACGGGAACACATACTTTGACTACGCTCGCGGAAGCATGAAGCGTAGCAGAAAGTGACTTATTCTGTGCGATTTGTTCGGCAAGTTCCTGGATAGTATTCACGAGCTGGACGAGTTCAGATTCGCCGGTGTTGTCGAGGATAGTCATGATCGCATGTGGATATGTGTATTGCTTCCGACGCGCGACGCTTTGGCAAGCCTCCACCAGCTTTGGCACGTCTCCACTATACCACCACACCACCAAATTAGGTCCACAAAGCCATGATTGCGACTAACTATTGTGCTTGTGGATCCATGCGGGCGCGTATATATACTCCAGACTATCGTCTGCACGTACCCATGCCAAGTACCCCTCATGACTTCACTGCACACCTCCCGTTCCCTGGCGCGCATGACCCCCAGAGTTGCGCGCCCGCGGAAGGTACCAGCCTCTCTTCCATCTGACGCAAAAACAGACAGCGCGGTCAGCGATCAACTTGCACCGGCTACATCAGGTATTTTCGACGCTGACGCCGCGATCCCGCGGTTCAACCTCGAAAGGACCTTTCCAGCCATCCTTGCCCCCTTAGCGCTCCTTCGCAAGATCCCCGAATCGCAGGACATCGATGCCTTGCGTGGGCTGGGCCCCGTATTTTCTCACTGCGTCAATGAGATCCTCCACTCCATGTCCCGTCTCCCCGATCACATACGCAACAGTCCAAAATATCAGATCGCACTGGGCAGTGTCAAATTCTCCAACGATATATTTTCCGGCTACGTTGGCCATGTACCACGAAATGACCGACCAACGTCTCGTCAGGAATCAATTCACATCGCCATGCAGCTTCTCGACATGACGATGTCGGGTCTGAGGACGTTCATGAGCGCTGCTGCCTACGAGGTCGCTCAGCTGAAGCCTTTGCCCCAAATTCCCGTCGAAATTGTAGTGGCAGACGAACCCGAAGCATCACCTACATCCTCAGATTCTGAGAACCATCGATTCGGGTCAAACACAGCGGTTTCTGCGTCTCGCTCTACGGACACACTCAATCACTCGCCAAAGTCCAAAGTCTCTGCGTTGCTCAAGCCCCTTCGCGACAGAATTAAAAAGAAGTCATCTCGCATGGACTTGTCCGCTCCCAACTCTTCCCCATCTAGCACGGCAGTAGACAGCGATACTGGAGGCCTGAGCTGTGGTTATGTCCATGTCAGCGTCAACATCCGCAACTCCTTGGCTCAGTTTCCCGTTTTCATAGATCCATCCCTTGGAAAGATACCCCATCCCGACGATGATGCAGAACTGTGGAAGGATCGTAACGGGTTGGCTCAACTCGCCTCTCTCAAGGCTCTCGTGCGATACATGACGAGTCCGGATGCTGACAACGACGTGGAGATCGTCGACGTCTTCTTCTTGTGCTTTCGCTTTTTCTCGAGCCCTCGAGAGACGCTCGGCGTCCTCATGGCCAGGTACAACGAGAACATACCTTGTGAATCCCATTCCATGGCGAGAGCATACTCTATGCAGGTCAAGGTTCGCATTGCGAAGTTGGTGTACCTCTGGGTGGATCTTCACTGGCGCGTGGAGGACGTGGTAGTGGTACATCGTCTCCATCAATTCATCCACAACCGCATGGTACAAGACTTACCAAAGGACGCTTCCGCAAGGTTATTTAAATCGTTCCGCCAGCGGATTGAAGCCGGCGGGCAATCTAGGGGACTCAGAAAAGAAAAAACCATCGCACGCGCGGAATCAAAGCACCGACAAGACGTGGTTTGCAGTAGTTGGGAACCCCGGGAGAAGAAGTCGATGATGAAGCACGACTTTGCCAGAGTCAAACTCCAGCATTTTCACTCTCACCGAGGTCAAGTCATGCTCGCGTTTCAGTTGACGCTCCTCTTATGTGAAAAGTACCGTGCTTTCGAGCCCGAGGACGCGGTTCGGTATCTCATGACTAGGGACGGCGAAGAGGAACAGCCCTCGTCCGAGGTTGGGCGCAAAGTAGCGATTTTTATGGCGTACGAAAAAGCCGTGCATCGCTTCGTCATGGATAGCATCGGGACTGCTGATTCGGTGCAAGCGCGAACCGAAATGACTGAATTCTTCCTGGAGTTGGCCACTGTAGGTTTTTTTGTCAGTGGATCATCGACGGCGTTGGCTGACGTTGGAGACAGAAATGCCACGAGCTCCGTAACTATTCAGCCTCTTGTTTGATCGCCCTCGCCTGCGATCGTCCGACCGTGCTACCTTTTATTACGGTACGTAGCCTTGGTGTCTACGGTAGACGGCGCTCACCGCCGTGCAGAAATTGAAGCTCAGTCCAGCTCACGAGAAGATGAGGACTACGCTGAGCGATTTTTATGCGCGGGAGAACCGTCATATGGCAGGTTACAAGCAAGCATTGCAGAGCTGTTGTTGTCCTGCCCTCCCTGGAATGAGTACGCGATCTATTTCCCAATGCAGATGCCGGCATTCCTGACGTACGAAACAGTGCTCTTCATTCGGGAAGTCGCACGTGGATGTGGATCGGGACCGTACGACCAGCACCCGTCGATCCCTGGATCTCGTTTGATCAATCTGAAACGTTACCGTCCGATTACATGGGCTGTTAGGGGTCTGTCTCTTGCTTTGTCTAGCGCATTCGGGGGCTGACGGTTCTTGTCACATAGCAATGGAGAAATGTCACGCGCCATTCAAGATTCAGCGTGTTGATTACATTTGTGACTGGCTGGAACACGTCTTGTCTCCATACCTCGTCGGGACCGAGGTGGAATGGGAAAATCGCATATATAAGAACATGTGCGTAAATCGTGATCGGACTTGGGGTGGCGTTGCTGACCTGTTGATCTCTGTAGCCGCCGATTGTAAGAAGCTGGCTGCACATTTCGATTCATCCCCACGCAGGCCGTGGAGCGGAACACATTAACATCTAAATCATCTAAATCGTCCAACTTAACTCGTCATTCCTTTACATAGTACACTCACCCACGTCACTCCTTGGTTTGCAATATTTTTATGTCTTGTCAATTATCGATCACGATCTACACGCTCCTTACCAATGAAATGTATTTCTGTCACCCGAGAGAATTGTGTCTGATGCCATAGCATATATGCATATTTGCGTACAAAACAACATGCAACTTTCTCATATCAAACTGGGCGTGTGGAATCATGCGCGTGCCGCCTCGATTCGTCTCCTTGCGATCTGACGCCGGTTCAATGACGAGAGGGAAGCAGCGACGATGGCATCCTTGTCCTTGCTCCGCTCCACCTCCACGGTCGAGACTGCCAAGATGATCTCGACGTGGCAAGGGTGACCTTGGTAGGGGTTGATGCGACCGTGTGCACGGTACGTGCGACGACGAGTTTTCTGAATAAAATACAGCGTTCAAAAGCTCGGTCAAAGGGTGGGAATATGTAGTGACATACGGGTGCCTGCTGAACGACGATGTTTTTGATGAGGAGCTCTTCAAGTTCCAAGCTCTTTGCGTCAGCATTGGCCTCTGCGTTCTTCAAGAGGCGGGTAATGAATTTGACGGATTTCTCGGGCCAGCGACCTGCGGGCGTGAGGTTAGGGAAGGAGCGATCTTCTTGCGTAATACTTGCCTTGGGTCGTCTTGAATTCTTTCGCTTGGCTGGCGCGACCGACACCACCCGAGAAACGGCGGAAGGGGATGGCTCGTTTGTGTTCGAGGACGTCGCCGAGGTAACCGTAAGCCTTGGTCAGTTTCATGCCTTGATAGTGGGATCGATTAAGTTGGTTCTCTTGGTGGACAATGCTAACGCACCTGAGAGGACGGCGGCAACCTCGCGCATGTTCTTGAAGTGGGTACGGAGGTACTCGCCGCGGGCGCGAGCGGCTGGTTAACGGTCAGATCGACTCGGTGGACGAAAGGAAAGGAACAGACTCTTTTCAGGGTTGGTGGCGAGGGCGGCGGCGGCGTAGCGAACTGTACAGACGGGCGGTGAGAAGGGCGCATAGCGACAACATTACTTTGGCACGTACCCATCTTCGAGGCGTTTGTCGGGTCGTCGAGCGCGTCGTGTGGATGCAACTGGGTTTTGGTGGCTTGAACCTTATTTCTACAGTTGTTCGGTATTTGCCGGCATGCTTGCACGTGATCTATTCCTATTCGCTCCGAGTTTCTTACTTTACTACAGAAGATCATGCCAGCTAACAATTCCAATGACGTCCATGATCCGCCGGGAAATGCGCCTGCTCATCATTCCAACGTGTCCTTCTCTTCACAGTCCACAACGTTGACTTCCAACAGCGAAACAGACAACTCGAACAAACCGTCCGATGGTCAGGTGCGCATATACTACGTCATCAGACACAGACAGCGTCATGGAATGTGAACCGTAGTTGGGAGCGCTCACAACTCTCCTCGAGAGGGAGAATCGCATCAAGGAAGGAGCAGAGAAGTTCCTTAAACTCCCGATCACCGTAGGGGTCCTATGATCTCTCGCGTAGAGAGTCGCGCTGAACTCGATCACCCCCAAGGACACTATGCGAATGCAGGTCGAGTCGGAGCTCGAGATGGCCACGAACGAGATTGAAGTTCTCACTAGGAGAATCGAACAAGGTACGATCGACTTTTTATCACCCTCTCTTTCCCGGTTGCATCCCCGTCAACTTTCAAGAATCAACCCGTGGCAAGCGGAGAAGGAACGGCGTTGGTCCCGCTTCCAAGCGCAAGTTTGCTGGACAAGCTCCACCTCCCACCGTCCGCTTCAGAGAAGACAACGACGACAGGGATCGAGGTAATCATTTCATGTCAACGACCGTGTGCCAAGTCCGACGGTTTTGCAGACGATTTCCGTACTGCGTTGAACCAGGCAAATTCTCATCTTATCTCACTCGCCACCATCTCCCGGCCGGGTGCCTCTGCCTCAGCGATCGCATCCTCGTCCACCATGTCCACCACCAGCTCTGAACTCGACAGAGCGCGTATAGACATCATGAACAAACTCGTCAGTCTGCTCCAGCGCAATCTTCGCGTTCGCTATGAGTTGAGCGTGTCTGAGGTGGTCCAAGCGTCCGTCCCTTTTCTTGCCTCCGTTCATCGCGGGTCAGCTCATGAGATGCCTCAAGTGTGACACCATCCCTCTCAGACCAATCTTCAAAGCATTGTCGCGCAGCAGCGTACAGGCTCATCCGTCACTCGTTAGTTGATTCTGCTTCGGTGGAAGAGTTGCACCGTCAACCCTTGGAGTGGTTCATAGTAAAGTAGTGTCGTTCACTTCTGACTCAAGGCTGCATGTGAACTTTCCCTAGGTCACTAGCGCGTGACAACAAGCATGCTGTTGAGAGAGAGCAAGTCATCAAGCTCATCCGCGCCGTGGTTGACGTCGTGTCCGAGAAGCGTGACAGACGGGGTAACACAGGGTCGACTTTACTTTCGTTGTCTGAGCCAATAATGCGCGCATTCGTTGCTGTCGCCGAGCACGCAGAGGATCCATTTAGACAAATCTGCGTCCAGACGTTGGCCGAGATGAGTCCGTCGAGGTCATAAACTGGTTATTGTCGTGTCCTGACTACTTCCTTGGCAATAGGTTTGCTTGATATCGATCTGGTTGCGAGGACAGGTGGTATCCGGTTTCTTCTTCATGCTCTTGGCGAGGGCCCAGTCGAGATTGGACCCATCCTCGCTGCTACATTCCTTCACATTATCGATTCTCCGCGTACTCGTGCTTACCTGCGATTGGGTATTGACGTCGAGGTTTGTTGCAAGGTCGTAGATTTCGTTCCTCTTAGATAACCTCACTTTCCAGATCGCACTCTTGGCAGTCACCGATGCGTACGGACGAGGCTCTGATCACGCGGAACGCGTGAGAAGCTGCACGAAAGTCATAGAACTTATGCTACGGACCTGGAGTGGTAGGTGCTGCAGATTTTTGGTACTCTCGTAAGTGACGCCATGCCAGGTTTGATGTATTTTTGCATGGAGGACCAGCGAGCAATTAAATCCATCGTCAACACGCTGCGGATACCTTCCCTCGACACAAGGGTACGTCGACACTCTCCATGGGAAGCCGAGTACTTACGCAAGCGCAGGAAATCATTCTTGACATGTTTTTCGACCTTCTTAATATCAAAGCCCCAGAGTGGTACAAGACCTTCATTGATGGACGTCGTTTGACAAGTGAGTGACATGACTTCAACGTGTCGCAGTTTACGGAGGTGTTTTGCAGTGTACCGTAAACCCCGGAATTTGCCCGGGCGCATTGGCGAAAACAGATCACCAGAGCGACCGCCTGAAACGCTGAAACTGACTGACCAATACATTGCACTCCTGATTCTCGTCTTCACTAATGCGGGTCTGCTAGACGTAATCAAATTCCGTGCCATTTGACCGAGTTGCACCCTGATGATGACATTTAGGCTTTAACCTGCATGCTCGAAGAGAACACCGTTGGGTCAAACTTGACGCGCAAGGCCACTCTGCTCATGGCAGAAGTCATGCAGATGGCGAACAGAGTCTTGCCGTTAAACATTGCAGCCAGTATACAGGCTGTCCCCCAGGTATTTAACCTCGCGTCAGACTACAACCGTGGGGAGCATAGGATGGTCGGAACGTCAGCTATATCCGCGATTGATAGCTTTAATCGTAATCGTGCTAGGCTGCAGCCTAACGGCAAGGGCACGAGACCAAGGTTGGTCCTACTTTCATTTCACACACTTGTCGTCACAGTGAGGTCCTTGCTTTCCCAGGGCCAATTCCGCAGAGGACGCTGTCCGTCGAGGGCAACGTCAAGTAGAGCAAAACAAGATCAAGATAGGTATGCAAATGGACGACAAGACATTCCAGTCCTGCTTGCTTGAGACTCAGGTAAACGAGTTCATGCATGAATATCATGTTCAACGTTGTGAGAATACTTGCTAGGTCATGCTCACCAAAGATAACACGAAGTGGAACTTTGAAATGCTCCAAGAATTGATCGATGGACCACTTTTAAACCCCAAGCGGCTGGAGGAAGCTATCAAAGTTTCGCGCTTTATGCGTCGCCTCATGTTCTTCTTTCACCCATTTTCTCATCGCTTTTCGGAACTTCCGCGTAAACAGGTGGGTTCAGCGAGAGTTGCTTGATTTCAGCTAACTCCAGAGGTGTTTGAACAGCTTAATTTTCGATGGGTGCGATTGGGATGTAATCTCCTCACGACCCTTCTTGCCAGTCCAGACGGGATCCGCTTTCTCATGACCGAAGACGATTTTCTTGATCAAATTGTGCAGAGTTTTGCACAGCTCGATCCAGTACGTGTAGCGCCCTTTACGAGTTCTCGGCGTTGATCTTGAATGATAGTTCAACGGTACTCCCGAATCGGATCCTATCTTCTCGAAAGCTCGCATATCGGAAACGCTGACCTACGGGTACTTCGAGATGCTTGGTACTCTTAGCAAGCATCCAGATGGACTCACGTGAGCCAAGAAAAAATTTGCATGACATCTAACTGACATAGTCCACAGCCTCATGGAGCAATCGAAGATTTTTACAGCCTTCTACCATCTTAGCGAGCTGCGAAATCGTGAGGATCTTATAACCGCAGTGATCACGAACCTAGACTACACCATGTGCGTATTGATGCGGTTTTGTTTTCATTGTACTCAAACAAACCGGATGTATAGCGATGGGCACCCCCGTGTAGTGTTGTCGAAAGCTTTAACGTCCGAGGATGTTCACGTTCGACTCATTGCGACGAGCCATCTTGGCGATCTAATCCGCAACTCGCTCAGTCCGGTCGCATGGAGCCTGCGGCTTCTCCTGACTCAGCTCTATGATCCCTCGCCGGAAGTTTGTGAGATGGCCATACAATTCCTCGAGGAGGCATGCGACGCCATGGAGGTACTCCAACTTGTCGTGGAAATGCAACCGACGATGGATCATCTAGGCGAAATAGGTCACCCTCTGTTGCTGAAGTCAGCTTCCTTGCAATGCTCTGCGTTCATCTGACTGACATTGCCTCACCAGGTTCATGTCCACTCCGATGGGATTCCGGTACCTCTACAATGCTGGGTATATTGCTAGAGAGATGGACATGTGGTTCCATGTAAGCGTGGTGTCCCTTTCTGAAGTTTAGCTGACCGCTGGTGTATAAGGAACGCAACACTTATTATGTGGTCCAAGTAGAGATCTTCTTGGCCAAGGTGTTCAGTTCTGAAGCTGCGGAGGATGACGAAGACGTTCTGCGAGTCATACGTTCTTTTTTCTGCCTCGACTCTAATCGATGCAACACAGAGCCTTTGACGGAGTAGTCCCGCCTCATTTCTACGGAGAAATGTCCAAGACCGAACTTGGGTGTCAAATCTTGAGTGAAAAGGGTCATTTTGCAGAGTTTTCACATTTCATTCGGCAGCATGGACAAGAGAGCGAAGATCTCGAGCTGATCCTCAAGCTAAAGAGCATTCTTTGGGCAGTCGTGAGTGTCACGCCATGTATTCATCTCCGTGATCCTTGATTCGCTGATATGCACAGGGTAACGTTGGCGCCACTGAAGGCGGCTTGCCGTTCCTGGAGGAGGAAGAGACCATTCCTTCGATTCTCGACATTGCTGAACATTCTCTTATACCTTCTGTACGAGGGTGAGCTGAGAGAGCGCGCGGGCCCTGATGTGGTGCTGAATCGAATCTATCAGAACCTGCTTTTTTGTCCTGGGGTTGATATCATCGACGACACAAGGAGCCGAAATACTGGATGACTACAGATGGGAGGCCACTCTATCGCCGCTGGGTCTACCCACCGGACTGTGTGTACCGGTGGACTTGGACCGGTTTATTTCGGTATGGATCGTGTGTGTATCCAGATTGTCATCTCATGGCCTTTTCCCCAGCTTCCTACTTGGGAACCGGTTGAAGCCAAGAGCGATGCAGACGTTCGCCTACTTCCGCCTACCGTCCAGACGGAACTCGAAGTGATCACGGCGATCGACAATCTCAGCAACACCGTGATTGCAAACGCTGCCTCACGTTCATTGGCAAGGTCAGTTCCTTTCTATTCAACGTGCTCCATGATAAGATGCATCCATCGCTCATCTTGATGCGTTCAGAATGAAATCACGGCCAGAGTACCGCTCCGCGTTCACCTCGCCGACGGTGTTCTTCAGGGCCCTACACATCATCTCGACGCAGCGTTATCGTCTCCCTGTGCGCAGATATATCCTCGATTTGTTCAACATCGAGCTCGATCAGGACGTGATCAAGGAGATCTGTGATGCCGCTGTGTCCCTCCGCGCACCTCCCTCCTTCAAACAATCGGAGGCTCACATCAGCCGGGTCGTCAGCATGCTTGGCCACAAACACGCCGGCGGGGAGTCTGATAGCGACGCAGAGGAGGATGACTCCGAGATGGACGACGGGTCGGAAGAAGTCGCCGTCAAGACTCAACCTGTGATCATGTTGCGTCCCGTGAGCAGAATCATTGGGTTTGACACATGAGCTCAAATTTTTCGTGCTGGCATCCGTGCTGACTGACTGGGCCGGCCCCGGGCACGTTCATTCGCAATCCAAAGACGACGCACTGTAATTTATGTTTCATACTGCATATATAGCTGTACATACCCCGTCGCCCTCTGGCGTTTATTTATGTAACACAGTTCTATTTCTATTTTCCCGAAATTTTGTGTGCTCAGATGATCGCTTTTCCGCGTGCTCGAAGCTTCCGATCTCATGAGACATGGCGGCCTGCGGGACCAAGAAGAAAAACGTACCCATCCGTACACCAACCGCAGTAACGCCGGTCGACGTGCATACGCAAGCAACAGGAGCACCGCGCACGCCGACACCTTCAGCACCCGCAACACCTTGTCTATCGTCCGTTTCCGCGCCCACTTCTTTCCGTCGATCGCGACGTAGTGCCCCCAATTCGGTCTGCGGAGCCACCACCACCAGACGGAGACCGCGTACGGGAACGAGTTGAAAACCTTGCCCGTCCCCCCGGTACGTTGCCACGAGTAGCACTGCACGTGCACAGAGCGCGATAGTCGCTCTTGGAGCTTGGCGTTGTACGCATCCGTGGCGTCCGCCTTGACGACAAAGGCGGACGCCAGGCCGTCGAGAACGGGTTTGACGAGTTGAATCGCATACGAGACCTGTGGAACGACGTGAACACCAGGATCGACGATCAGCACAAGCGCGTTCGTTACGCACTTGGACTTCTTCCACGAAGAGCGTGGAGGCCGGCGTGCCCGTGTTGGGACCTACGTCGATGAATATGGTGAGCGATGCCCGCGAACGAACGTCGAGCTGGACATACCCGCCAACATGTAGAAATTCGGAATGTCGGGGATCGTCGTACCCAAGTAGCCAGTGGGACCGCCGTGAGCATCGTAGTATCCCTGAACGGTCGTTCCGTTTAGTCCTTTGACGTTCACGGAATACTGGTCCTGAGGTGCAATGCCGTCAGCAACTCCACTGGAAAGGAACAGCATGAATGACCCCTGTGAATCCTGTCGCGTAGACGATAACGTCGAACGGTAGCAGTTCACCTGTTCAAGGAAGAACCGTCACAACTTGTAGCATGTCCAGGAACAAGATGACTTGCCTTTCTTCGTCACAATGCCACTCTCCACGATTTGCTCGATTCCATCAAAGTTGAGTGCAACATTCGGTAGACTTAAACTTTTGATGTAACCACTATCAGCCACTACATGCGAATTAACGGCATGATCGACCAGAAGCCAGAATCGCCCACCTGTTCGTTTGCACCCAGGAGCTACTAGGGCATTAAAATACAGTGCAGCTGGAACAAACACCAAACTCACGATGTGTAGGTATCAGATGGTCATGATACTTGCTCGGCGTATTGTCTAGTATATACTGTCGTAAAGTCTGCAATACATTATTTATATATACGAGTCACACAAGACGAAAAACCGCACCTGACGATGTCTCTCACGACTTGCTGCACTGGGACGTCTCAGTAAGGGCCAGTCGTACTGTAAATGTGTTAGTGTGAATCGCCGAACGGAAGGGGGACGTGGGCACCTTGAACACGATGGACGCGCGGTGAAGCCACATGACAAAGGGAATATTGGCGAACGCCCACTTTGCTGCGTCAGAATATGGTATATGGGGCTGAAATCATGATTAATTGACAGAGTACGCTACAGACCGAAAGACTCACTCGTGTATTGAACCACACCGGAGTACGAATGAAGTTCGCGATGTGGACGTCTGGATCTGCGGCGAGGGCAGGGACGAATTGCGCGCTAGGAATCATGTCAATGTGCTGACCGGGGACTGGTTGGCTCTAGAAGTACCCAGAGGACGCGTTGCCGATGACCGCGACACGCTTGTGGCGGAGGTCTAGTCCCTTAGGCCAAGTCGCTGAATGAAACCAGACACCTTTGAATGTGTCGACGCCTGGTATTTCGTACGGTGTCCTCGGTCTCTCGAGAACCCCCACAGCCGAAACAACGATCTGCGCGGTATCGGTGACCTTTTTTCCCGTCAGAACGTCTTCAGCGATAATCTCATAATGATTTTGTGCGACATTCCACTCGGCAGAGATCACTCTGGTGTTGAAAATGAGATGAGAATACAGTCCATATTTCTTCGCAAGACCGATCCAATAGTCTTGGATATCGGGTTGAAGACCGTGAGATTTGTTCCAGTTGGGATTGAGATCAGACGACAAGCTATACCAGTGTATCTCCACGTCGGAAGAACACCCCTAGGAGGGGTGAGTAGAAAACTTTAAGACGAACCGTGGCGCATACGGGATATGTATTGGCCTGCGAGAACATCAGGCACCTATCGTTGGCGAGTACGAGTACTCACCCTCCAACAGCCGCCTACTTCAGCCCCCTTTTCGTATATCTAGAAACGACGGTGAGCAATTTCATCCATAAAATGACGATACTCACAGTAAAATTCTCGCAGCCAAGCCGGGATTTGAGCGCGATAGCAAAGGACAAGCCTCCAACGCTTGACCACGAATGAGCACGCGATATCTGAGCAACGCGTTAACGCACCCAGCACCCATGATGACCACCTTTGGTTGTGGTACGGTCCTTTCCATCGCGACCAACGGGGTGGTATTCGGGTGAGATCTGGCAACTTGGAGTCATTTCGGTCAGGTATTAATACTAGCATGATGGTCAGCTGAGCGTAAATACAATGAGTGTGGGAGAACCAAGTCGACACAGCCACCACGGTGGAACACCCCGGATAGTTTGAAACCGACGACTCCGCATCCAAAGAAATGTCGCTCCTTCGTGTCTGCCGTGCTCGACCGCCTTTGAACGCCTTGATTTTGGCCCGTGGTCTCACCAATGGCGCACCCATACAAACGCCAGTCGCAACCGAGAAATCAGAGAGCACTCAGATCGCGGAACCGGTACATGGCGAGGTCTTTACAGCCAACGCCGTCAGCGGTGCGCCCGGTACGTATTCGCAGTAGCTCCTATCGTGAAACGGGACGTCCTTGCTACAAGACTCATTCGCAATCCTTTCCGCGCCTCCCCAGCCGAGCTTCATCATCGCGCCGTACGTATTTATCAGCCTACCCGCAACACCATGCAAAGTGGCTCTGGGAAATCAGAACGTTGGCGCATCGATTGGGACATCCTCCAGGGCGCAGGTCGTTGGGAAAATCCGTTAATGGGATATGCTAGCTCGTGAGTCGTGCGAACCACTGAGGTCCCCGTGTTCACGCCTGTGCTAGGGCCGATTACATGCAAGGCACACGAGTCTCCTTCAAGAGCAAGGAGGACGCTATGCATTTTGCTGAGAAGCAAGGTGTGTATTTTTTTTTCCTTCCCAGTGTATCTGTTACCCATGACGCATGGCTCGATCTTAGGATGGAACTACTATGTGTAAGCTCCGCGTATTCCGTGTGTATATCTACGGCTCAACGATCCTCCTTTTGCAGTCAGTCGGAGACTGTTAAAAGGATACCTCCCAAGAACTACTCCGAGAACTATGTATATAAACCGCGCACACTACGTATCATGCGTACCAAGTAGATCCCATTGCTCCAGTAGATCTCGCTGAATTTCACACTATTTCCTATTGAGCCAGACGGTCGTTCTTCAGGATGACAAGCAGCGGTTCGGGACTATTTCGTCAAGCAGGATTACATCGTATGTCCTCGTATCTTTTTTTTTTTTTGCGCAGCGCATCTGGAAGTTGCTCCGTGAGCCAAGTCATCTCTTCCACGCAAGTTCTATTTCGGTTTGCAGGTTGTCCTTGTTGGTAGCTCCAACACGTTCCTCCGCAAGCACTTGCATCTTGGATGCAATACCGATCGTGAATATTCGAGGGGCCGCAATACCAATTGATGTGATGCATCGAGGCGGTTGTCCATGCTCGACTTGTCCGCCTGTCCCTCTCGATGTCGTGATGGGATATCACTCTAAACCTTAAGCAGTCCGTGCCCGTCTATGAAGACAGTGTAACTTATCCGCCAAAAGTGCGATACCTTCTGTCCACTGCACATTCCAAGCCAATTTCGGACAACGGCTTGATGTCCAGCACTGAGTTAACAAAAGCGATACAGATTGCAACCACTTTCTTGATATCTCCATTGTTCTTTGCTGCGCATTCTCACATGCAATAGGAGTATTACCAAGATAGAAACTTACGTGACCAATTAAATCGTGCCACATATGTAGATCCCCCTCGAGCACCGTATCAAAAAAGCTGTCCAGCGCTGATGCGTCCACTGGCAGCGCCTTGTGTATGTAAATACCGGACCAGTCGGCGGTCGCGCATTCGACCGCGTCGTCGGGTCGAATAATGTGAACCCGACTCAATGAGTGAGGAGGGAAAGATGGGAATAAAAGCCATTCTGTTATCTGTGTTCGTTGTGCACCTGCCAGATATTGCATGAAAATGTCAAAACTGTAGCAACGAACAGAGTTTTCAGAAAGAGTACACCAACGTCAGGTTTCCCACAGTTACAGTCTTGAAGGGTTGCCAACAGATCCCGGCGCTCTTGAAGTTGCATGTCCCTCCCTCACTACTACGACCATCCCGCCCTCGAGCGCCCCACCTTTCACCTCGACCCACAGTCGCGTCCCCGCAAACCCCGCAATGAAAAACCCCAAATAGAACTCGCTCCAGATCAGCCCCTCACCACTCAAGGAAAGCCCCGTGCTCGAGTGTTCGTCGCTTGCTTGCAATGGTACGTCATCTCCATCTCACCCTTTCTCCTCGAGGCCTCATTCACGTCCAAGTCGAACGCGCAAGATACGCTGCGACGGAGCAAAGCCGGCCTGTCATAACTGCACCCGTAGTGCCAAGTTAGCCGAATCCTGCACCTACGATGCTACTCCGAAGCGCAGAGGCCCAGACAAGACTCCTGGGGCACGCCAGCGCATGGCGCGTGACGCTCGCGAGGAGCGCGACGTTGACTCAGTCGCATCTCGTCGTCGCCGTCGGAAGAGACGTGAAACTGCGCCCCCATCCCAACCGGCCCAGATCCGTCCGCCCCCTGCCTCCCCGCCTCCCCTCGTTATCGACCCGCAATTGGCCAACATTCCCCCATATCAACCCACTATCGCTGCCCCGCCTCCCGCTCTTTCCCTCACTAATTCCGCGCCTCAACCACCCCTCCTCGATGGCACTGTGTACCATACGACGAACAGTCAGGTATTGACTTGATCGCTCATCCGTCGTTGCGTTCTCATGTCACTTTGTGATCAAAGGATTCTTATTTTCCCCCCAGCTTTAGTTCCCATCTCGTCCTTCACCCCACCGACTCTCTCACTACCACAACTATAACTCGTGCATACATCTCCCCGCACTACCAAGACAGCGACGTCGACAGCTTTGAAGACTCTCCCAATCTTCCTTCAGAACCTTCCCTCGAATTTGTTCGTCAAACTTGGTGGGAGTCTCTCCTCACCGTGTACGGCTCTTCCCTTCCGTCCCCATTCATTCCCATATCGAGACGACAACAGGCCGCAAATCATATCACCAACGATTTGCGTTTTCTTTTTCGTTCTTCAAACTATGCGTTTTCTTTTTTCAACGTCCCACATTTTCTCTCAGTTTATCACAATCCTGAAAAGCGTCTTCATATGCAACCTAGCTTATTGCCCGCTGCCCTTGCTATCGCCACCTTTATTCAGTCCTCCGAGACCGGCTTCGGAAAACAAGGCCGCAGGAAAGCCATGCAGCTCCGCAACTTTGCTCAAGGCGCTCTCGAGGCCAGTCTAAACGCTCGTTGGATTGACGAAGAGCTAGCACAGGCCGCTTGGGTAAGCGAGCTCCTCCACTTCATTGCTCATCTGACCGTCCGAAAGCTGCTAGCGTTGTTCGAGCTCTGCGCGCATCCTGATTACACTAACGAAAGATCCGCGTCTAGCATGGTCACCCTCGACATTATCATCAGGGCACTTTCTCTGACTATGATAGACTTGGAGGATCCGGCCTCTACCACCTTCTCTCCCCGTTCTGTTCCCTCGGTCATGTCTGCGTCACAATCGTGGGCAACCGATTCGTCCTTGAGTGCGGCACTAACAGACACAAGCTTCTCGCACCCGGCGAAAGGTTGCTCTTGTGCTTCTAGATCACTTGGACAACGCTGGGATGCGGTAGAAGATCACACTCCTCTCTGGAAATCTACCCCAGCCTGGGATGACTGTTGGACAGAAGCGGAGATCAGAAAGGAGAGTTGTCGGAGAGTTTGCTGGAGTGCGTTGCTGCTCGCAGCTGGTCATACGTCATACGCCACGGTAACGAAACGAACACCTCCTGACCTATTCATCTCAGAACCCACCAATGTATGCATATTCCTCCTTTGTCTGTGATTCTGCTGACCTGTGTGTCTGTAGTTTGCACTCCTCTTTCCTGGAGAGATGATACTCTCATCTGCTGGTCACTCTGGGAAAGACACCATTTGGTCACTCAATTACCGGACCATGCTGCTATGGCACAGTTGTCTGAGAATGCGTCAAGATCCCAGCGTGTCGGCAGCTGAGATGGGTCGCTTTGGACGGGATGCATGGGATGAGGCAGATGTACTCGACAAGGCGCTCGACTCCCACAGATGTGACTTTGAAAGAGCGTATCTGTTCCAGGGACGCGAGTATTTGTTCGAGTAAGCGACCCGTTCCTCCAGACGAACCCAGCTCATCTTTTCGCAGCGTACGGTCGATGGTGATGCACGAATTCCGGCGATATGCACCGCTTGCTCTTGGGTGGGTGTTTCCCTTTTCCGAATGAACAGAAAGATAACCAAACCGCGTCCAGTGGAGTCGCGCACATTTACCAC
This sequence comes from Leccinum variicolor, assembly GCA_038091415.1. Taxonomy (NCBI): domain Eukaryota; kingdom Fungi; phylum Basidiomycota; class Agaricomycetes; order Boletales; family Boletaceae; genus Leccinum; species Leccinum variicolor. The sequence continues at coordinate 82,039 of JBBPOK010000013.1, read as the reverse complement.
AGCAAAGCAAGAGATTGGCGTATGTTGTCCTTTCTTTATCCACACAGCGCCTCTCATGTTCGTTTGCCAAGTTGCCCACCAGGCCAATCTCTCCCAGCGTGTCGTTCAATCACTGGCAGCTTTTACAGGACATACAACCGTTAATCTGGCACAGCGACCATTCTTCGTGTTTTGGTGCATGGGCCAGATCAGCAGGTGGAGTGATTTTAGTAGGTTATGCTCAACCTCACTGATCTGGCGCGGGAACAGGGCAATGTTTCTCTGGGAGTGGGACAAGTCGCTGACTCTTGCGCTTGACGTATGCGTCGCTCTTTTCAAGCCCGTTTATTTCCTGAATGCCTTGTGGCCATGTGCTGGTCAGTGTCCAAGTTGTCGCATTTCTGGACTAACGCTGAATCTTGGTTCTAGAGCTAAGATTCCGGTTGCCAGGTATACGTGAACAACTCGCTGATGCTTGCAGAGAGACAGGTCGTCCGTTGCCACCCCCGTACCCTACGATCATAGAATGAGAGCAATAATTGTTGTTGTAATTAGTGTTGTTACCGATATACCCAGAAAAGGAAATGAAGTGGCTGCTAGTATGGTCACGGACGAACTTAAACCCGAAATGTGCACAGTGCTGCTGAGCGTGCATTAACGTTGACTGTGACCAACGTGATAAGTGTCTTGGAGATCCATGGACCACGTTCGCCTCGCTCAATCTTCTCTCACAACTCCAGATTCAACAACAACGCTCGCACTCGACGAGCAACCCGCCACAACAACAACTCTCAAACGACCACCCTCTCCATCCTTTGACTGCACAGACGACGAGATCACAAGGAAGAGGTTCAAGGAGGACCCATCAGAAGACCAAATTCAAATGCAAATGCCAACGTCATCCCCCTCTAAATACGGCGCCCTCATCGAGGATCTCGCGCAGGAACTTCAGTGCGGCTGTTGTGCCGAACTCGTCTACCGACCTGTCGTCGTGTCCCCCTGTCAACATTTCTTTTGTGGAAGGTATGCTTGGCCGATGTGTTTGTGGCGTTCTGAATCGCTGACCGTCGGGGCTGCAGCTGCTGTGTGCTTTGGATCAGGGTGAGTTGTTATTCAGACCAGTGCCACGACTATGCTGGCATGCGCTGGCTTGGTTTAACCAAACGCATCAACACAGTCGCTAACCAGATTGATCTCCAGAACGGTGGCACCAACTGTCCAGCCTGTAGAGGGGTCTCAAATTTCGTCACACCCTCTCGTCCTCTTCAGACGATCGTCGATGTACTACTACGCGCGGAACCCTCCAGAACGCGCACGGAACGCGAGCAAACGCAGGCCGACGAAGTCTATAAAGCTGGCTCATCGATGAGGGTGTGTATCATTTATTTATATTCGCATAGTCGTATCTCGAACATTCTTGCCAGATCCCGACTCCCCGGGAAGCATCTCCAGAACCGAATCTCAACCAGAATTCAGACTATGCTCGTCCGTGCCCGCATTGCGGGCCGGATAACCCGTACGGGTGGAGATGTCCACAGCCAATCATGGACTTTTCGGTGGACCCTGAACAGGCTTGGCATCTCGACGATGGTGCACCTCCGGGACATGGATACTGTGGGAACTGGTATGAGCACCTATGCGTCTTTGTCTTTCAGCATGACTTATGGGTACCAGCGAGATGTTGCTTGCCCTTGGAGCCCCCATCACGTCCAAATGTGATTTCTGCCAAGTGTCGTTTTGCGGAATCAACGTTCAGGGTAGATGCACTGCTTCTGCTTTGGCTGCTCAACACCCTCACAATATGAGCGACATTGGCGACCTCATTCAGTCATCCGAGGTCTATGAGTGCTTTGAAAACAACACAGTGGAAGTCGAAATCATGTTGGATTACCTATCGAATAGACAAATCACACCGAGACAAATTTACCGTGACGTGAGTTGTTCGCGATGAAAGTCACTCAGTCGCATTGATTCCGCTTGCAGATCGTGCAGCACCTACAGTCACAGCCGAACGGTTTCAGACCCCTATTCGAATCGGACCTTTTTGTTGACATGCACAGTGTCGCAGCAGGCACCGACAACAACCCCAACGCTCCGCGAGCTCGCATCTGCAGACACTGCGCCACAGAAGTACTGCTCTGGGGCTTGCGGGAGTGGTGGATCCGCGAACGGCAAAAGGGTCACTTGGACGCAGCCATCGCGAACCGCCCCAATTGTGAGCAAGGTCAGTCATGTGGCCGACAAAAAGATCTTGGTACGTCACGTCCAGTTATGAACGACATCTCGGGTCCCTTGAGTGGCGTCTGACATTCGTCGTCGCTTGTAGCACATGCCAAAGAATGTGAGTAGTTCTGCCTGCTGTTCCACACGTCACAACCTCTGACACAACGTGTGTCGTCGTCGTCCGGCAGATAATCATCTAATCTCGACTTCAACACCCCGATCGGTACAAGTGCCTGGGCCATCTGCAGATCTTGCTGGGCAACTCCACCAAATGGAGACTCGACACAATGAGCCCGACCCAGTCGTCGAGACCCAGATTGCCTGGGAGAATGTTCACACCGAGCCTGTCGTGGATACGGGAGCGACTCTGGCGGCCGAGAGCGGTGCCGACGATAGACCAAACGCACCGGTACCGTAGAGGGTTGATCTACAGACCCCATGAGAGATTTGACGCTTCGTTGCTATCGCATCCTGTTTTTCTTCATATATTCGGTTGTTCTCTTTTCATGTTAAACTGGTATGATCGGGAAGGGGCATCGATCATGGTACCTAGATCATACGCATAACCGGGGTTTTACAAGTAAATTCTACAATTAATGACAAGGTACTGTTGAGAGTGGCCCCTCAAGTGAGGTGTGCAGAACAACATGTATGAACGAGTGATGTGTAGATCGCGCAAAATGCATACAAAAAGAGAGATTGGAAGAAAGAGATGATAAAAAAAAAGGGAAAAGAAAAAGTCTGACCCCATGCTATATCGCATTTTCTAGTCCACCATACATGGCAACATCAGAGCTCCCATGCCGACGTGCACGCTCCGAACGAACAGATACCTTGTCCTGTGCGAGCAACTTCCGCCGCTGACGCTCCTTGAGCTCTTCAGCCAGCCGCTCCAGCCTCGCCTTCTGCTCCGCCTTTTTCATCTTCTTCGCCTCTGCCTTGTGCGACTTCTGCTCCACCGTGTCTCCCCGCCTGGACCGGGACGACATCGACGTGCTCACGCTATGCGACGTCGGCGGTGGTTCCGTCCCACCGTCGGACGACCTAGAGGGCGACATGATACGCGTCAACGACAGCTTCCCGGCCATACCCGGTCGCGGACTGCCACCGCCTACTCGCATCGTACCAGGCAGCGGCGGTGGCGGCGGCAGTTGATAGTTCGTCCGGCTCGAGGACGCAGAGTACAACGGGCTCGAATCGAACGTAGACGGCGAGTTCGCCACGACCGCAAAGGGGACTTTGGACGGCGGCACGTTGACGCGGAGGTCCCCGAAATTCCGGTTCTTCGTCCGCATTGCAAAGGAACGCAGAGGTGCCAAGTGAGAATCATGCTCCGAAAGAGGGTCCGTGGGTGCGAAGACAACGCTTCCGGAGCTTTGTGAGCCACGTCGGCCCGTTGACCGGCCCTCGATGGACCGCTCCTCGATGATGGCGAGGGCATGTGAGGGGATAGCGTAGTCGACGGGAGTTTTCAGAGTGGCTGGGCTTCTTGGCGGAGAACATGATTGTGAATGTAATGAGCTGGCAGAGGTGGTCGAAGAAGAAAGTGAGGGGGTATCGGAGTCACTAGTGCTCATGCCAGCACTGGAATGAGTGCGTGCACGAGCGCGACGTGGGAGGCGAAAAGCGGGAAAGCTGGGACGTAAAGAAGTATTCGAGTCCCAGCTGTCGTCTGTAAATGGTTCGAATTCCGTGTCGGAGGGAGTCAAGGCAGGAGAGAATGAGGGGTGGAGAGGGGAGAGAGGCTCTTCGTATTCCAGAAGAAGATAAGGTAGGACATGTGCCCTCCCTCGGCGCGGCTTGATGCTAGCATCGATGTAATCATCGTCGGCTTCGTCCAGCGCAACTCCATTCGCCTCTTGCTCTTCAGCAGCGCTGCGTGTATACGAGACGGCGGGGGAGAGCAGCTCTGCGACGGCACAGAGCTCAAAGTCCGTTTGTGCAGAGACGATGCTGAATGGCCTCTTGTGCTCTGTCATTCTCCAGCTCCGTGGTAGCTTCAGGGTACTTTGTGAGAGGGTCGCCTTATGCGAATGTTGGTTTATTTGAGAGTCTGCATCTGACGCGGTAGCCGAAATTTGATATGGCCCTCGGTCCAGAGTGGGAACGGCTACATGACGTGCAATCACAGGATTAGAATTTTGCAACTGATTTACCCACGACTTGACATCGGACGTGTATCCTACTTACTGATTTTCGCGAAATTTCCCCTGCCTGTCCCACCGTTTTGTGGATCGACGGTCGGCAGCCTGGCATCTGACGCGCCTCGGGTCCGAGCTGATGATCCCAGCGTCTCTTCTGACGCGCGCCCTTGGTGGTCACTATCGCCTGGGTCGAAATTACGATTACCCCCGCCGCCGCCTCTACTGTCCGCGCGAGAACGGCCTGTCCTTTTCTGGCTATACGACTAAACGATTAAAGTTACCATCAGCTCCACGCGTTACGACATGTGGTAGAAATCTTACCATAACGGTCTTCAGAGCACTATACTCTAGCGTGAGTACACTATCCAAAAAAAAATTAAAGGAAAAACGCACCGTATTTGGAGACTCCGACAACTACAGAGTGTTGCTACTTCGTAAACTCCAACAGAAGTCGAATTGGATAGGGCGCGATGCATCGCATGCTTCACTAAAGCTTCCAGATGGGTGATCTGATACGTATTAGAGAGGATCAACAGCTGACTCAGAACCGCGGGAGCATGTTGAAGAGGAGTGATGAGTGCGAGGGAATAAAAATACTGTAACAATGCCAATGTGATTGGGTACGGTTCCGACAGATGAAAAGTGCGCGGGGTCAACCGCGGATCTGGCCGAGCCTCTGACGAGTCTGGCGCTCCTGGTAGGTCCGGAAGTCCGACATCCATAGAAGAGGAAGGTAAAATTTCGATAGCCTGACGAGCGCGTTCCAGGAATTTTATCCGTTGGTCCTTGAACCACGGCCACCTATCCTCCAAAGTCCTTCTCGAACATTTGATCTTGCGGCCATCATCACAAACAATCTCGAAATCGGCCAACACCCCTTCTTCCAGCGCAGACAAACCGAACTCCTGCATAGGAATGTCAAGCATCAAGGGTGGCGGCTGGTAAATGCCGAACGATTCAAGGTCGACCACTGCGACATGATCCCAGCTGAGCAGTCGACGGTTGTAGTCCTCCACTAGATTTCCGTTGCGATTGCCGAATATGACGAATTTGTTAGCTTCTGGCCAAAGGCAGGCTCGGAACCAGGAACCAGAGGCAACAGCATTTCCTGGATCAATGCGTGACCAGGTCATGGTCAGTAGATCGAGTGCCCAGATCGAGTAGGATTGATATGTGTGGGCGAGGTAGGTACCGGCGATGATGAAATGGGTACCCAGTATTGCACCGGAGGGAAATCGAAGGCCGGGAGGGAAAGAAGTTCCGGTCATGGCTGTAGAACGATCGGTAATGGTGAAGTCTGTGTCAGGCAATGGAGAAAAAACTTGGAGTTCGCGCTTAACGTCCGTGAACTTGTAGCATGTTGTGAGCAAGGGATCGCAATTATAAGCCAGGAGCGTACATTGTAATTGCTGTAGAGATAAATGTCATTTGGAAAATCGTCGGTCGGGGAGGCAGAATATGGAAGATGTGTGAGGGATTCTGTGGAGGTGTAGTCTTGAGGAGCAGGGGAAGACTTGTCGGAACGGAAGCGCAATCCGGGAGAGCCTAATATGGCGGTACTGTCAGTTGCGCCAGCCTCCTCTTGGGGTAGCCGAACACGTTGGCTGGCGGAGACGGCCACACTACGGTAGGTTCCACAATGGTGGGGGTAGTTCTTCCGTTGTACCCAAGCTTTTCCGAGGAGGTCATAGACGTAAACGTCATCTAACCACACATTGGAGAGATCTTGACCGCCAATGATGAAGAGCCTGTCGGCTGTCACGGAGGAGAGATGTGCATATCGAGGTTTGGGGACGAGAGGTTCGGCGGGCGTATCCGAGGAGATGCCGTTTGTAGACGATGCGGGAAGCCAGTGCATTGTGGACAAGTCAAGAAATCGGATGTCGTTCAGAACGCAAAGATCCTCCGAGTTGGGTGAATTTGGGGAATTTCCCATTCCGCCAAAAATAACGAGTTGGTTGTTCCCTGAGAAGGATGTGTGAGTGCACGAGGGGGGAGAGGGGGGAGAGGGGACTTGCATGTTTCCGCGCTGTGGAAGTAACGAGGTTCGGGCAGGTCGTCGTCGGCAAAGGGGGTCGTTTTGAGCCATGTGAATGTTTGTAGATCGAAGACGTAGAGGTCGGACACCATGCGTCGCTCGGTGACGAGACGACCGCCCTGTAGGAGAATCAGGAGGGGAAACGGGGATGGGAGGAGCGGGAACTGACGAAGAGGTATACTTTAGAGCCGACGACGGTGGTGGATGCACCCTGTGTAGGTGCGGATCAAGACGAGGGTAGGTAGAAGAGATGTGTACTTACGACTAGCTTTGGGGGGACATCACCTGTTGATTTCCTACAAAAAGTGGTGAGGTCTGATATGGAGTGCATCTGAGGAAGGAAGGGGAAGGGGCAGGGATTTGTTGGTGGAGGTTGAGAGGCTACTAAATAGTTTGAAGTGACCTCGATCACTTTCATCTGAGATCAGCCGTCGGCTCGTGCCGTGAGTGAGTGACGTGACCACGTTTTCACTTTTTTTTTTTTTTTTTTTTGTAAGTTCCGAGAGTGGAAGTCACTGGTCTTGACTCTCCGCTTCCTTGTAGCCCGTGTCGAGCGATGGACAGAGGCGGGAGGGGGCGAGGCAGGAACTTCGGGTTTATGTTTCCGAGTTATACTCGCATCTCCATGCGGTCTCGCAACGCGTTACTTATCGGCTTCTTATCGCAGCACGAATACTCCAAACTTTAATCCCTTCCCCGCTCTACTCGCCTTTGCCCCATTAACAGCAACCACATTGGCGAAATGAACTTGTTTGTCCTCCCTCGACATGGGACTGCACACTGATCAGTGCCTCGCTAGATCGCAAGATAGCAACCAATTACTCATCTATTTCGTCATTCCAATCAAGCCACCACCCTGCAACAGTTTGCTCCCATCAATTGTGCTCGTTCTTTTGACATTGCGAGTCAATCAGCGTTCATATGTACAATAATGGCCTCTATTCTCATGTGTGACATGTGTTGCTGGTAGTGAGGGCCCTCAGTGGCTCTGACAGTGGACAGCTACAACAAAGAGGTGGTCTGCGGATGATTCCAAAGGCGGTCAAGTCACGTTCCTCATGATCCGCTTCAAACCGATCTTAAATAGATCTTTATCGCGCTTGCTCCTTCCTGGACGCGATTTCTCATCCAACTCAACACCGTCCCTGAACATGTCCACCATAGACGTCGCGGAGACAAAAGACACCATCCAAGTCAACTCACACCCCCAGTACAACACACCAGATCACATCTCCCCACTCAATCTTCATCCCTCTCCCCTGGATCAATTCCACATCTGGTTCGATGAAGCCTGCAACGCCGGCGTCCGTGAACCAGAGACAATGTCTTTGTCCACCGCCACCGCATCCGGTATACCCTCTTCTCGCATGGTCTACTTCAAACAGCTAGATAAACGAGGATTCGTGTTTTACACAAATTATACATCTCGCAAGTCTAAAGAGCTCGACCAGAACCCCAACGCTGCTTTACTCTTCTTCTGGCGAGAGATGTCCAGACAGGTCAGGATTGCTGGCAGAGTGGAGAAGTTGACCAAAGAGGAAAGCGAGCAGTACTTCCAAAGTCGACCTATTGGCAGTCAGATCGGCGCACTTGCGAGCAAGCAAAGCACCGTCATAGGCGAAACCGACCTACAGCAGAGACTCGAGAAACTTCGAAACCACTATGGGGTCGAAGAGGGCAAAGAAGTCAAGGTTCCTCTCCCAGATTTCTGGGGTGGTTGGAGGGTTCTTCCAAGGTAGATAACAACTCATTGGTGAACGCATATAATGCTGATTCCAATCAGTGAAGTGGAGTTCTGGCTCGGGAAGCCGTCTCGTCTTCACGATCGAGTCCGATACCTGCGCATCGACGGATCTTCTGATGAAGAACCCCACTGGACGATCGAAAGATTGTCTCCGTGAGGATTGGCATCAATCATTCGCAATATACAGGCTCTATTGGCTACACCGCAGTTGTAGTACCGTACATGGTGTTCGGATCGCAAGATACCAGTAATATTGCACTCCCTCTTTTTCCAATTCTCAAAGCTGATTGTATCGAGTCCATTCGAATTTTCCATTACCATGCAAGTCGGAGATCAGGGCAAATCGAAGTCGATTGAAACAAGTTCATTATCCCTGAACCAGACCTGGTGCTCCTAATACATTAAAGGTTCATTCTCACCATACAAGGGTCACGGCCCAATTTCCGGCCAGTTTCATATCGGAGTTCCGCGACCATCCCCTGGAACGGGTTGTTATTGCCTCCCAAGTGCGCAGTATGTGAGCCCTAAGAACTTTGCCAGCGCTACACCAACTTCTCGCTGAGCGTTATAAGGGCTAAGCGCTCCAATGCTTCTGACCTAGACTGTCATACACTTTACCGTCGGCTCTATAATTGCAACACACACAGGCGCTCATAATGATGAAATGGATGATAGAACAACCCTCAAATTCCAGTGCTGTCGACTTCTGACGGTCTCAGCTGTCCGATGCGAACTCCGTTCCAACGACGACGGTCACGATGAGAGCGCAGCGCTGCAATTAATGGTCGGTCTACGACACCGCTCACGGTTCAGCAATTAAGCCGAGACGATCAATCTCCCGTGCGCCTTCTACTTGGGGATGAAGTTCACCCCGATCTGCGACTACGAGTTTGGCCTACACACTAGTGCTACATGATGTCACTCGGGGGCGTTGCGCCTTGGTAGGACCTCCGCTCAGGGGGACGTCGCTTGATCTCAGGATCGCTCGCAGAACGCAATTCTTGAGGTTCCGCGGCGTTCATCCACTTGGTTCCGCTGCTAGTGCGGACTCTGCGAAGAGAAGAGGGGGACTTTTTCGACAGAGATTCTGGCAGAACATGAAGGGCATAACTCCACTGCTCTGGGGTACTCGCCCCTGGGCGCCGGCGGGCCCTGGTGCCTCCCCCCTTGCTCTCTGATGCATGATGGTCGGCATGCGAGCAGACGAGAATTTCAACTGGCCGCCATTTACTTGTACTTGCCATAGCGCACGTGGATTTCTGTCTTGGAGCGGACTCGAAAAAATCATCAAGTTTTCCGCAGATATCATTCACCATATCTACAAGTGTCTGAGGGGACATGCGAGGTGTAACACTTCATAGCTCTAAACCTCATGTACCTGGGCCTGAGTATTCTGAGGCTGTTGAAATGTGATGGGCTGCGCATAGCTCTGGTTGTTCCTGAGATTTGTGGAGGAAATTTCACCCTGGCCATCACCGTTGCACAGAATACGGCCTACAGTTCCTGGAGAAGCGTGGGTCCGCGCTACTAACATATCCTTGCTGCGGAGTATCACAGTGGAAGGTAGAATTTGGACTGTTGTCGCGGTTACAAGAACCTGCTCTCTATTCCATCAGAGGTACAAGCCGCATCATGCGCGGGCGCTCGAGTTCCCGGAAAGTGCCGCTTAAGGAGAAAGTCCTCGGCAGAAGGAATGGTCAAGATGTCTCGAAGACTTGCGTTCAGCAGTCGGTTTACGGCATCTCCAGAGATACTATTGTTTACCCCAGTGCCGCGAGGACAGAACCAAGAAGGCGGAGAATGTGATCTGGCGGTCTTCACCATGTTCGAAGGGCTGGCCGCTGACAAAAAAAAATAGAAAAGACCCTTCGATGCAAACTGAGAAGAATCAGCAGAGCCGGGGAGAGCAGATGTGAGCTAGACAATTAATGGTTCACCTCGCTGGTCAATGCTCCCCTTGAAGGATAGGAGCCCCAGTAGATGGTTTATGTTCATGACCGTTTCCTGACATAAGTTCGCATCATTAGCTTGTACTATAAAAGGAATCATCTGACGCCAGCTGGTTCACATGCTATCGAGCGTCCGATCAATGAACCTGAGATCAATGAACCAAGACCTTAGTAAGTTAGTGACCAAACGGATTTGATTGGCTGAGTTTTCCCGCTAGTACGCGCGCTGCATAACCTATGTATTGAAACAGGACAAGTCAAGGTAACAGCTAAACGAATGTATTGAAACACACTAGACTCAACAAGCTAAGGTTGGAAACCTTCAACAATTTGATCATCGTTTGTGGTGTGGGTCCGCGCAAGTTACATACATCGGTTAGCATCAACATCCCATGTCATGTCCGCTCGAAACTCAGCATCTGGGAAGCAACTCTCCCGGACCGGAGGGCCATATCTAATGGGCTGAAGGCCATCACAGACCGGAATCATCCAGCTTGTGGGCAAAGATAACACAATGAGAAGCACGATCAGATTCATATGGTGACTAAAAAAACAGGGATGGCAAAACAAAAAATAGGCTTTCAGCGTCTAGTGGACCTAGATCCAATATCCGCCGACTGATAGAGGAAATTTGTGACACCCACCGCTGAACTACTTCACACAACGATAACTTCGGCAGATATTTGGTTAGGTTGGTTTCAAAGACGGATCAAGTATTCGCTCCAGGGTGGGATGCGAAGTGCGACGCAGTTGGCAAGACACCCACTAGGTGGGGCGCTAGAAGACCGGAAGTTTGATGTTTGGGCGTCTTGAATAACCTAGACTAACAGCATTCCGGGTGGTTGCTCCGTAAACCTAGGGTGTGCCATTGGCGTCTGGATAATCAAGCTTCAGGGCTTAGAGATATGTCTCGAGGCTGAAGTTGTTGAGTGACTGGCCCCAGAGCTAGTAGTGTTGGTTTGACTTTGACGTAGTATTTTCCAAGTCCTCTCCATTACGTATGTGACCTGCAAATTATGAGGGACCGTACTGGACAAAATTATTGGCCTAGTTTTAGCCTGTTTTAGATCTAGTCTTGTGGCTAAACCTGACTTTGAGACGATTTGGCGCATCTAAAACTGACTTCGGAGTCCTGGATTAGCTAATCCGCTTCGATTTTGGTGTCGACTTACGCTTCGGCTTAGATTTGGCCTCGACTTCGGCTTCAGCTTCAACTTTGATCTGGGCTTTGCTCTAGACTTGGGCTTTGACCTCGACTTTGATTCTTACTAAGTATACTTTGTATTGTATGTCAACATAATTATAGATACACTATTTCCCGAGCTCACCTGTACCCGTCACGGTGGTGTGACCTTATGTCGTCGACATGTGCGAAATGGGGTGATGGGACAGCTAGTAGCGCAGCTAATCGGGTATATTCCAAATATATTGTATGTACTTAGGAGATGGAGTATGCTACTGTATCTAGCCAGCACGACCAACATGACCTTTGCTCGGATGCGGGGACCTTGAAGGGACGAGAGGGTGACAGCCTTCAAGTTGGACAAGTCTGCAGCGCAGTCATCCCGATCATTGACGCATTGTCTTTGTCGTCGCTGTCCGCGTCATCATCATGCTCGGGCCCTCGCGATCGTCGTCGTCCGTCAACATCATTGTCATCGATTTGTTGTCGCGATCATCACGGTTGACACGTCGTGATTTGGTCTGTTGGTATGTAGCAGAGACGGTGGGTAGCATTGCATAGTCGTCAATGAAGGGCGGGAATCGGTAAGGGCTGACGCTGCCTGCGAGCGAGGAGCAGGAAGAAGATGGGGATTGCGGAAGATGGTGGCGTGGTCCGCTCGGAGCGGTTTGCCGGTGGAATTTGACATAGATTCGCGGGAGAGACACTTTTCTGTACGGATGTAAGAGATGAGACAATGAAAGGAAAGGACGGAAGACGTACAGCAATTGGACCCATCGTAGGGGAGACTGGACTGGACACGTTGATCGCAAGCCTATTTGGATGTGGTCGCGCGCGAAACAGCGGCTGAACCCTTTCTTCGTCCGCCCGCGGTGGCATTGGGTGGAGACTTTTCGTTGACGTTGCACTTGTTGGTGTGGCGGCGAGAAGGTCGCTAACTTGCAAGAGGACTGAACATTTGTGGTTGTCGCTCATCGTGTAATTGTTTCTATATGCATCACGGTTATCATCATGCTTGACGTGTCGGTACGTTTGTTGGTGGGAGGCGTAGCTTACATAAACATATTTCCCGTAACAACTGACGCAAAGTCGAAGTCAAAACCAAAGCTCGGTAAACAAAGTCACGTGAATGGCTTAAGTCAAAGCCGAAGCCGAAGCCGAAGCCGAAGTCAAAGTCGAAGCTTTAGCCAAAGCTGAAGTTGGTCCAAATAAGGCAAATGCAGCTCACGCAAAGCCAAAAATAATTATGTCCAGTATGGTCCCTCAAAGCAAATGCCACTTCGTCTACTTAGACTTGCACGACTCTCGGTGCATCCCTTTCGTGGCCAAAGCACTAGCGTTCGATTGCTTCACGGGCCTTCCAGTCTTCCACCTCCACCTGCAGTCGTCTCTTTGGGCCTTGAGCACGAAAAGGAAGCGCGCACCTGGTTAGCCAGCTTCCGCACCGCTGCGTCAGTCCCGAAACACCTGGTCGAACTATCCTTCTCCCGTAGCTCTGGTCCTGGTGGTCAAGTTGAGTATTCACTTCCCGCATCGGGCAGGCTTTGATGTTGGCTTGCGCTGACCGTCGGGCAATGTCAGAACGTCAACAAGCTATCCACCAAAGTGACCGCGCGGTGCCGCATCGACGCGCCGTGGATACCACCCTGGGCTCGAGAGCCCCTGATGCAGAGCGTGCGCTCGTATTGTTACGTTGCCACCCGTCGACCTGGCGATTGACTCCAACGCTTTGCAGCCGTACTATGCGAAATCGACACGCTCTCTCCTGATGACATCTAGCGCCTCCCGCTCTCAAGCTTCCAATATCGATGACGTGCTTGCAAAGGTGTGCGCCAGTGATCTGTTTCTCGCCTCGTCCGCTTAAGCCTATGCGTCTTTCAGCTCCATGCATTGGTAGCGGAGTCGGCGGCGAGTCAGATTAAAGGATCTCCAACCCGCGAGCAACAAAAACGCGTGGCTGGCTTGCAAAAAGCCGATAATTCACGCAGACGTCTGCAGAAGGACAAACGCAGTACCGTGAAAAAGACTAGAGCCAAGAAAGACTGGGATTAACCCAGAACGATTCCTCTGGTCCCTTCTCTGCAGTTGTTTCTTTCAATGAAATGTCGGAATCGGGAGATGTTCCCCTCGAGACGAAGGATCATGTTATGTCTTTGGTTGCGGACAAACTCGATGGCCAGAGAGACACCCCACGCGTCTCTTTCTTTGCTCCTGCCTTATCAATGGAAGACCACTGCGCTTCTTGATGATGTATCACCGCAGTCAAACGACTGGATGCAGAACATGGGCGAGTTGCCATTGTAGGGATAAAAGGATGGGCTGCAATTCCAAGGCTAGCTGTTTTACTGATACGGCAGTCGTCGCACTCTGCCAACTCGATCGAACTCTATTCCTCGGCTCTTACTGCATGGATTGCAAATTTGACAGGAATAGATGCTGATGCTAATCGGTATCGATGAATCCAGTCTCCAGGATGAACGGGGGACCAATTTACGTGACATAACTCAAACGGTTCAATCGAATCACAACGTGCTCCCAACCCTGTTCATGTCCGTCACCGGTGTCACCCCAGACCTCCGAACGGCGCAGTAAGCAATACTGGATGTGGTGTAATAATTTCCAAGATCGATTGAAATGAGGTCGCCTCGGACTCCATCTCTAGACTTCCAGGGCGCCACACGATTTATATGCGAGTGATCGATTCAAGATTCCTCATATGTCGATCAATCATCGTGGCCATATGACCATGTATATATAAACGGCGACTAGAAAATTCCGTCTAGGTGGCAGACGTATCGCTCGTCCGAGCAAGTAAGTACGTCTTCTCCAAGACAGCCGAGAAGTTGGTGTCATAGCATAACGACAAGTGGACCCGAAAAAGTCCCTTAGTAGCAGGAGTCTCGATCACGAGCGATGTTGAGCGTCGTTTCACGATCTCTGTCTCGGGCAGATTCCCGTCGTGGAAGCCATCTTGGCTGCTTGCAACCGAAGCAAATGCTCGAGATCCACAGAGTAGAATCTACTGAGTTGATCCGTCCACAAGCCGATCGCGCGATCGCAACTCCAAGCGAAGAACACGCCTGGAAGCACTGATCGAGCCGATGTCGGCCGCAAACGTATGAATCCAAATGGGAAGCATGTGCTCGGGATCTTTCCCGCAACTCCAAAACCAAAGAGTAATGGACATCCGAATTGTAATGTTCAATGAGAATTTCATTCAAAGCAGGGCGATGAACAAGGTCAATATGACAGAGTTCAAGCTTTCAAGCCTTTCCCTGTGCAGCCAACCAGCATGCGTTTGCCTTAGCCTCAAATGTCTGCTTGGCTCCCTCTTCATCGCCTTTGACCCACTTGTACATGGCATCACATTGCAACCTACGACCAAAGGAGAAGGAAAGGTTGGGCAATGTGGACAGAGAGAGCGAGGAGCCGGCAGGAGCTTTGTTCACGATGGCATTTGCAGCGTTAAGATACTTGACAGAATCAGAGTCCGACAGCCCCTCTAGGAGGGCCGTTTACATGCGGAAACCTGTCGAAGGTCGAAGGCACTTGCCAGAGAGGAAGACAACACCCGCAACTACTACAGGGACGGGACGAGCAAGTGCCGTTGCTGTCACAAGGCCAATAGCTTCGACTGACGTGGTGCTGCGGGAGGGGTGTCCAAGACCGGGTTGCGGGAAGGATGGTTTAATCAACGACCCTAGAAACACATATATGATCAGACTCATTTTTGTTCAGCAACGCTCGCGGAACTCACCCTCGAGAAAAACACCACATACAGCACAGCGAGCATATATCATACTGATAATCTTGACGTGAACCTCCACACCTCTCTTCAGATCCGCATCCTCTGCGAAATCGACATGACGATGGGAATTAGGCCAGCCTGCTGGCTGATCGCAGCAAACCGCGCTAAGCTCTCTGCCTGGACTTCGAAGACGGCTTGGGTGGGAAGAGTAGATGAATTGCAAAGGATTGCGGCTCGCCACTTGGTGAAGCGTGCTCCTGCCCTATAAGCCGCTTGTAGCTTAGGCAGAAGGTCGTCAAGACCTTGGGTAGCGGGCTTCCAGTGGGGAAATGGGCAAAGGGTGCGCATCGGTATCAGCACGTGCTACTCCCTCCAGCGTCGTCTGCTCAGCATTGACTTTTGATTTTCCCTCTAGGCCCTCGGCAGCCAACAGCCTGGCCTCAATCCCATCAACGGTCTCATCAGTAGCGTAGATACCCTTGCCGCTGGGATTAACCAGAGCTTGAGCCGTCGCGATCTAAGAGGTAGCGACAGCTGGAAAGTGATGAGGGTACAAGTAAGAGAGGGGTTCAGAATCGGCTGCCTCCGCTGCCAGCGAAAGTGTAACCTGGTGTGATTTTTATATTCAAAGACATGGAAATGCGTCGAGATCAAGAGACGAATGCAGAAATCAGGAGAATTTAAAGATGGCCCACTGCAGCTGGTTGGCAGGTGAGATGGGTGCAGTCTGTGCAAATGGTCATGCGACCCACAATATCAATATCTCGTCGGAAAGCCCGCTCCGGTGGAAGCCTGGAACACGCACCAGTGAGAACTAGAACCATGATATGAATACTTACGTTTGCTCCAGGTTATGTTGGGTCAAAATGTTGAACCAAGCGAACAAACAACAGTCATTTTGGCGTTTTCATGATACCACTCACACGCGGGGCGAGACAACTCAGCTCGCTGTTGCGGCCAACTCAGCAAGCGACATCACTGCGAGGGGTTTCCTTGGGCAGACATGCCTCCACGACGACTCGGCCAAATCGACGAAGTACCGAAGATGATGGTGGCGACTTTCGGGCGCCTTGGGTGTACTCGGGTTCCCGTTTTCTGATTTACACTACGATACCTCGTGAGGCCACTCGAAGTTCAAGTTTGCTGCGGCAGTCGCTCATACCAATGTCTAGTGACACTCATTTATTGCACTTTCCTTGCCGACTGGGGTGACCGAGAACATATCTTCATGCCTGTGAGTTGCTTGCTCGGCGATCAGCGCTTGAACCAGCTCTCGCCAACCAACACCATGCGTTTAGCTGCGCAGATGGGTATCACAGTATAAGCAATCAATCCTTTCACTGTCTCCTGAGGAAGCCGCTCTTGTCGAAGGAAACAATGGACAGGCTCCGCCCGACAGCTCTGTACCGGACAAGAGCTAATAAATACATTATTACCTCTTGGCGTGTGTATGGAAAAAAAAAAATGTAGCTACTGAGTACTATGCGGGTGTGCCGATCTGGGGCAAGCTGTACATAAACTTTGATAGTAAGAACTATGCAGCTCCACCGGAACGATGCAGACCACACCAGCACCGTTTGTTCCACCTCCTCCACAGAATGGCTATCAACCATTGTCCGGTGGGCATTCATAGGTTTTGGTACGATCTAACACCAGTCTTACTCTCATTTAAATTATCATAGAAGCTGAAATCTACGCCATCAAAAGGCAATACCTCGGGCTACTTCCTACACAGCAGATAATCGACATTTGTCTGACGTTTGAAGCCCATGCACCTCTGCCTGTGAAAAGTTCGGTATGGCCATATGACATACGAGCAGTCATTGCCTCCATACTAGCACAGAAAGCCCAGACTCTTCCATCCTCAGAGTCAAATACGTCTACGGAAATCCCTGCTCCCGATAGCTCGTCGGGAGAAAATTCAACACAACCACAACCAAGTTCATCCCAGCAGTCGACACCCACTTTAACCCAGGCTGGACCCACCGGGAGCGCGCCGTCCGTCTCACAACCTATTACATCTCAACCACAGCATCCCCCCGCAACCCCAGGTTCACACTACCCTCATCAGCCCTACTACCATCCACATGCGCCCTACTATACCTCTCATGGGACATATAGCTACCCGCCTCCTTACCCTCCGTATCCGCAACCCACCGGAATGTACCCAGTCAATCCCGCGGGCCACCATCCCCCACTGTTCACCAGTACACCACTTGCCCACCCTCCCCATCCTCCTTCAGAAGCACCTCCCCCACTCAATAACGTTGATGATCTTCCAAGCTACGAGGAGATGATCGTTGAAGCACTCTTGGATTCGGGTGACCCCGAAGGATGCGCACCAAAGAGTCTGTTCAGCTGGATGGCGATGCACTACCCTCTGCAAATGAATTTCCGTCCCTCAGCCAGTCAAGCATTGCAAAAAGCTTTCAAGAGAGGTCGCCTAGAGAAAGGGAGTAACGGGAAATACCGACTTAACGAAAACTGGGAGGGTGGTAACGTATGTATGCACGTTCCTCGTTGGAGTATCCGCTTAGTTCAGGCTCCTTCTAGACTTCGAAGCGCACCACACGACGCCCGCAAACTCTCGCGCAATCTGCATTGCCTGGCCCACAGCAATCCTCCTCGTCGCCATTTACCCAGGCTTCTCTTGTTCCTCATGGAGCTACCAGTCTGCCAACGCGCCTTCCTCCACCCGGTCAACCTCCAGGATATGGCGGGTACCCTTTTGGATACCCATTCCAAGGCACGGCAGGATCTGCACTTCCACCGGTTCCACGAGACGGATCGAGATCTGCCTCTCTGAAGCAAGCGACCAATGCTGTCGACCATGAAATTGGGGAAGGCAGCGATGCTTGGGAGGCGGCGCAGAACATTCTGAAAGCCATAAACTTTGGACAACTTTTCCAAATGTCGGGCGAAGAGAACAGTGCAGGAGAGTCTTCGACGTCTGCTCATTCGCTGAACCAACAGACGACTGCGGGCAACTCTCACGATCTGCCGCCTGCTTCAGCTTCGAATGCGATGGCTGTAGAGGAATCTGCTAGCGGTCGCCTTGACGGCGCTGGGAAACCGACCGAGCTCAATGCAGAGCAAAGAGCAGCGTTGCAAGCGCAGCTCGCGCTTCTGGCCGCCCAGTTGGCAGAAATGGCAGATGTTAGCGAAGACGAGCTATCACACAACTTGGAAGTGTCGGAAAGGGCCGTCACGGTGTCGGACGCGCATACGCCCCAGGTCCTGGGCGAAGGATCAGCCATGGGTCTGGGTGATGGTGATGGTAGTGGTGATGATGATGACGACGACGACAACGAGGACATGATAGAGGTTTCGGTGCCGATGGAGGTTCTGGCATCTTGAGTTGAAATGAATGCTCACGATCTTACTATGCGTAGGTCAATCGCACCGTTCCTTTTCAAGAATTCAGGCTATTCTCGTTTGAGTCTGACGAGTCCGCACCTGCCTTGAACTTGTTGGTAAGAGCTACAAGCAGTGTCGATCTGTCCGAAATGAAAGAGTACTTGTCATTGCGGAACAACCTTGCGAACCGAGTTTACCTGTGGCCATCAATACATCAACTGTCGAAGCTGCCATTCTTCTAAGCATCGATCACGGTGTTATTTGGTCAAGGACAGCGAAGTTTATAGTGTAGCTTCTCGATCGACGCGTACTTCAGATTATGCGTAACTCGTCAGGTTATGGAATCGATCGTGAACTCGGTGTGTCCAAGCCATTCCAAAGCCCAACAGGGTTGTCGGGGGCGGTTCCAAAAGAACGCCAGATGAGAAGATTGATGACGATCAGCAACTTTCGACAATGTAGTATCTCTGACTATGGAGGGGGGTGTATTCACACGAATGATCAACGTTTGACAGTGAACATACAGAACACATGATAGTCATACGCGACGGAAAAAAAAAGGGTTCGTAAACGTCATATCTGAAGTTGTCAATTGATCTTGAGTAGTTCCACCTCGAATATCAACGTAGAGTTTCCAGGGATCACAGGTGAGAATCCTCGATCGCCGTAGCCCTGTGTTACTGGTCAGAAATAAGGGGGCCGATATCGACACTGACGCCTACATAATCCGGGGTAATAATCAATGTTGCCTTCTGACCGAGCGACAATTTCGGAACACCTGTAGGGAGTTGACATCAGACGGCAAAGTCGGACAAAGTCGAGCTCACCCTCGTCCCAACCCTTAATGACCTGTCCAACACCGATTTTGGTTACAAATGGCGTATTGCTGGCGATCGATGGGGAGACGAATGACGACGGCAGTGATGAAGGAATCGAACACGAACGCACCGGTCCCTGCTTGAATCAAATTTTGAACCATCCGGTAGTGTGCCGACGTAGTGTATTGTTACTTGATCTATCGCGATATCAGCACGATGCGTCGGGGATTACGGGGGTGAGCCTGGACGCACCTCCTTTTTGCGGGTAGTTAGTGCGATCACCAAGAGCAGTCGGATCGACTTTGATGGTAACGCCCTAGAAGACTGTGTCAGGACGTGAGGTTGCTGGCGGGCGGGGCGGAGGAGAACTCACCATTGTATACAAGATCGATGACCAAGACGTGGTGGTGCAGAGAATAGGAACTTGTGGCACTTATAGTGGCAGGGGGGCGGAGTGCGGATCTTGATCCGATCTGGCATGGATTCAGTGATTCGATGGCTTCGTGATCACACCTCGATTGGTTATCGATGTCGATGTTCGCTATCTGGTGTGATATATGATAACATTATATGTCCTCGTCGTTCGGAAAAAGAAATCGTGACGACATGCCCACTTCTGTCGTTTTCTTTCTTATCTTTTGCTGAACCTTCGACAAAGCGATTTGCCATTCAGCAAAGCCACGTCGACGAGACGATGACCATGCATGGGCTGAAGAAGACCAGATGATCGATTGGTTTATCGATTGAAAGGTTATCTCATCAGCTATGAATAGCGTCCCACGCGAGGAAGATGGAGATTTCCGTTGCTGGTGAAAAAAGGGGCTTGTAGGGGATGATGGCACACTTTACGAAGAGACGCGCGACGAGTCTGCGGCAGCATGCGAAATAGGACCCGGCGTCGCTGCAAACATATAAAACTGGCCACACCTGCTGGGAGGATTAGTACTTGAAATCAGAGTGACCACCAGATGGAGACTTGGTAATCGAACCGGTGATCATCCTTGGACGAAATAGATGCATGGTCAGAAAGCAAGGAAAGAAAACACTTTTCTCGATTGAAAAGTGGATCTGGCTAGCTTTGTTGTGTGCACTCACATTCCGAGTCCTCTCACGAAAGACGGAGTGGGCAAACACAGGGTCACAGTAAGCAGCATGGCTGTTGCGCACCGAAAGTGTAGTCAGAGAAAATTGATCTCAACAGTGACGAAGAAATAGCAGAGACACGAGGGAAGCGTGTACCCCGATAGGTGAGAAAAAAGACATGCATTCTCTGACAAGTGGCAGTCCAAACACGGTACCAGAGGTAGCTTATAGCCAGCGGCGGCTCCTTCCACGGAACTTGTGAACACGTTGTTCTTCTCACTCACGACGCTATTTTATTCCTATTCCATGCGGCCTGGCAAGTCTGCCTGGATGCCTTGCAGCCATTTCGAGGTCAGCGGAGGTTTCCGCGGTCATTTTTGGAAACAACGACCTTCCCGTCCCTTGGGTGCAACCCAAATAGTCTGTTCGTTTCACAGAGAAGGTCGTCCCTTCAAGTTTGATCTTGATTCCAAAGGTAGAAACAGCCGACAGCGAATCAGCATCATCGCAGCAGTTCATTCTTCCCACCCAATCACCCACCGCGTTGTCGCCAATGACAACATCACCTCTCGCCAAATCGAGCTTTCCGTTGCTACCACGTACTACACGCCAGCAAGTGCGATCGGTGATTGCCGCAGTGAGCGGTTAGGTCGCCTCCAGACAGGTGCGGATCTACTGCTGGGGTACACGGTGTACAGGTGGACCTACATGCGCCTCTTGCTCCACCTCCGCAACGAAGCGTCATGTTAACCCGTCATTCCCCGGATATAGAGGCGCTTTAACAGGGGCTTTGCACGTGCGGACAATGTGGCACTATGCGAGCTGAAGCCTCTCCGTTTTCATGAAGCCATTAGCTCTTTACCGTCTTAATGAGACACAAGGTTGACAAGTCATTGTATTATGCACGGTGCGTGGAGCCCCTACTACATGCTGATGTTATGCCCGAACTAGCAGTGGCACCTACCTGTTCGGTCTCATCAGATGCAAAGGCAGCTTAGCCTCCTGGCATGTGAATTCGATCCATTGGCTTCCCCTTCATGGAAGCAAAGGCACATGGCTCAGACTCATCGATGCCAGTCAGCCGACGTCCATATTCGTCCAAAGGCACTGTACGTTCTCAAAGATGTCGCTCGGTCGCTTGCCACTCATGGAAATACAGATAAAGTAGGTCTTTGGCCACGTCTGTCCAATGTGTCTTATGAACACATTAATGAACGGTAGCAGACAACTAATGATGTGAATGAGTTGGCACTCCCGCGGGCTTCGCTGGCCGCTTGCTGAGAAGCCTCGCACTTGACGCAAGGGTTGTTTATGGACTGGTGTGTGTCCACGGATTTTAACTCGTCAGGGAAAACCATCTCTCCAGTTTGTCGACTGAATGGAGGTCTTGCTTAGCGAGCGGACGCGAAATTTCAACGTGTCCCTCCTCAGCGTCTAATTCCCCGGACAGGAAAGTCGAGCCCCAAGGAAAAAGTTAGCACCACCAAGGTCGGGACGGGCAGTCCGAAATCACGTTAACGATGACTGTACGCTTGACAAGCGTATGATTTTTTCGTCAGTCGTCGGGCCGCGCGGGTCTTGCAGCCAATGTGACCCGTCAGCCTAGCCGTGGTCTCGCTGGAGCACTCGGGCGGAGACGGAACGCGGATCAAGCGCATGGTCTCGAGAGTTGATGGATACGGTGAGTCATACGTAAATTAAAGGAAGCATATGGGTTCTCCACATGATAGGTTCTGGTGTGTGTGCCCAGCGCAGCGACACAAGTCGACGAGCGTGGGTCCCGTAGAGGCCCGACTGCGAGCAAATTTACCATCGGATTCCCGCCGAAATAATTCCGTCTGTTTCTTTCCGTCTTTTCATTTCGTTACTTTTTACCACGATGCCATCGGTTCTAGAACTCGGAACAAACTTGCCCCATCGGACGGCCTATCGACGAGAGGAGCGCGCCCGATGATTGGCTCGTCCCAGGTCGACAGGAACACATTCGCATTCGCCAATCGGAATCCCCAGCCCGCACAGGGACCAGGGGAGGGGTCCTGTTTCCAGCTTTATGATCGCGCACCCGCGGTACTAGTTGCGCCGAGGGAACGATGGGTCTAGTTCCATCTAGTTCCATCCAAAAGAAGATCTCTCAAGTTAGTTCCGAAAAAATTACAGGAAGCAATGGAATAGAATAAAATGCATAAAATGAAATGGAAACGGATAATAGCGCAATCGTTCCACTTGTGAAGCAGATGCGCCGGCATGGACATGAAATATCGGGAAATTAGGCATTTGAAAGTCTAGGCACAGGGTCGGACCCAGCCTTTGCCAAGTAAAGCGCGACCGGTGAGTTTTAAGTAGACGATGGCTGGTCTGACACTAGCACAAAGATGGCGGTCTCCGCCGACACGCAGCAAGCGGGATGTGTGGGGCATGGGGTAAGGCTGTGAAGCTGCTGGTGGGGCGTTTGAGACGGGTGACGTGTGGCAAATGAGACCTTATGAAACAACGCCATGGCATGATGGCATGATGGCGTGGATTATCGGGTTCTGGTCCAGGTGCGGCGTCCCAGTGCTGGCACCCATGTTCGTGGCAGCCGTACTAATCATCTAGCGTGTCAGTAGTGCTGCACGGATCTGGAAATGGGCGGAACAGAAGCACTGCACGGACACCCGCGGGGTGCGGAGGCTGGCTCCAAAGCCAGCACATCCTGCTCTGCGGACACATGTAATCATGTGGCGCGTCGGACCAACCACATCAACGTCATCCGGAGCAGATGCGCGCACTTGGCCAGGCTGAGATTCAGAAAGTCGTCCATTCCCGGATCCAGTAACTAATACTACAACGCCACATCTGCGACAAATCGATGCCATCCGATGGCGAATCGCCAAGAATATAAAATCATAAGAAAAATGAAAATATTGAAGGTAATACCACAATCATTAACCCTCCAATCGAGTATGTACCCAACCAACCCGAACAAAACTCGATGACCCGAGATAGGAAGACTATTAGTCCAAGCTCCATAAGCTAACTGGTAATGTAAATGTGCAACTGGTGGTACAAATGTACAGGATAGAAAGAAAAAAAAGAGAATATTATGGGTACAGGCGTATGGCACAGAGATATGAAACTTTTGCAGCCGGAATGTTATCATGTGGCCCAAGTCGAAGGTGGAGATGCAGCGCAATTAGGGAGACGACGAGGTTATAATGTGCGGATGATAAGAATGCGAGTGTGCGTTCATGCGTAATGCCGATAAGAAATGCGAGAAAGTGTGAAATTGATAAGTCAGGGTATGTGTCGTCGGTTGGCGGTATAACCGTCGTCGTCGCTCCGCAGATGCAATCTGGGTATCGGTTCGTGATGTTCGAATGCAGGAGACATTCTACCACTTTCGTTCGGGACTTGTTTCCTTTCCATTGAAGAGAAAGAGACGCTTGAGAGGCTGGACAACGTCCACTTCGATTTCAACCTCCTCGAGTTGTCCGTCGACAACGCGACTTTCGATGCGCTTCTCCTTCTTTGGAGGAGGCATCATGACGGGGTATGTCTTGATGTTGTCGTATGACCACGAGCGAACTGAAGCAAGAGATGAGCGATTGTCATAGACCAAGTAGTGCGAGTGCTCATACCTTGCACCTGTGGTCGCGAGGAAGCGGATGCAGAGGTGCTGCACTGTTCGTTCCACATGCTGTCTTCACTGAGTTCACTAGGGTAGCGACTGAGCGGACTGCAGAGACTTGCAGAGGACAAGCTCTGGCCAGATGCACTGTGTGCCCTGAGAGTCACGTTGGGAACGAGCAGACGACCCTCGGCACCGGGCTTTACGAGAGGATTCTCTCGACGGCGACGAGAGGATGTGGACGTGGACGTGGGGGACAAGGGAGGAACTGACTGGCCGGTAGAAGCAGTGTGTGGGAAGAGGGTAGTTCGGGACTCGCAACGGCGAGAGAGAGGGAGGGAATATTTGGCGTACAGTTCGTCGGTGTAGGACTGGCTGGAGCGGGGTAAATGTTGGGACGACCGAGACAGTGCAGGGAAAGACGAGCATGAAGATGCGGTAACTTCGCATGACGTCCACTGGACACCCCTGCTCGAGGTAGCGGTGAAGGAAGGTTTACATGCGGCGGCGGCACCAACGGTAACCATGGAATCTGAGCGAGGAGAAAAGGAATAGACAGATTCACGCCAAGCGTCGCTACCGTCTGTCCATCCTGGAATTGGTTTCTGGGGCGGAGGCAATTCGTTTCTTGAGGTGACACGTTTCGTGGCAGGGTCGGCACAAAGGGCGGCCTGGATTCGCTTAGCGGCCATCATGACACCGCCTTGGAATTCGTTGCGGAACTCGGAGTCGGCCGGAGAAGTGGATTGTGCAAGAAGGATGGGTGGCGGGGGAGGCAATGGTGGAAAGTCGTAAATGGCGGCAAGCGTAGCAATGCTGGGGGAAATGGGTGCGATGTCGGAGGAGGAAGAGAGACAGGAGTCGTAGGATGAGCCGCTGGTGGACTCGTCCTCTGAATCACATGATAGTGGGCGTTCATAGGAATTATGGGGCACGGGAGGCATAGGGGGAGAGGAGCGGT
The DNA here is from genome assembly GCA_038091415.1 of Leccinum variicolor. Taxonomy (NCBI): domain Eukaryota; kingdom Fungi; phylum Basidiomycota; class Agaricomycetes; order Boletales; family Boletaceae; genus Leccinum; species Leccinum variicolor. Next base: position 57,205 of record JBBPOK010000013.1, on the reverse strand, counting down.
CTGGATGGTAATTTATGGGGAGAGCACCGTTGAATCTGCTGAGGTCGGCCATTCTGCAGTCGTCTGAACAGTAGAGGGGTATGGGACCCTGATCGATCACGGTGCGAAGCTTTGGTGGTTGGGTGGGCTTTGTTTGCGGCTGGGGTTGGGAATGCGGGGGAGATGGGCGGGTCTTGTTGACTGCGACGCTGGAGTCTGAACGTTTGAGTGCGCCGTTGGGCTTGACGCGGCCGGTCCCCTGGACGAGACCGCTGGCCTTGGGACGGATGGTGCCCGACTTTGTTCTGGAGGTACGGTCTGGTATTTTTGGGGCTATAAAATGGGTGAGGGGGGAGGAGCGGGGGAGGCGGTGCGGTGCTTACGGGAGGCGGGGAGAGCATGGTCTTGTGGTACGGTGAAGCGCTTTGGCATGATTTGCCTGTCGCAAGCTGGACACCAAGCGTCGTCGTCCATGAGATGAGAGAGAGAGAGGAAGGGGGGGATATATAAGGGTGGGGAGGGGACAATAACGGGTGAGACAGAGAAGGAAAAAAAAAATGGGTTGTCCTTAATATCTGATTTGTTCGATTCGCATTAACGCGGCATCCCGGATTCCCCGAAAAAATAAAAATGCGCCCTTTCTGTTTACAAATTCCGTTATGAGCTTTGATTACATCAGCTGCTCGTCTCAATCGGCAAGCCAACCGCGGGTCCTCGGGTGGTTCATCTTTTCCTTATTTGGAAATTACATGCTGTTGCGTGTGTCAAAATCCCACACTGATCCTGCACTCGCCACTCCTCGCCGCCCCGTACACGCACCGGCCCGCGTTGCGCCCTGTCTCACACACCGTCCCCGCCCATGAAACTAGCGCCACCGGTAATTCCCGCTTCCCCCGCTCGTTCCCCCCGCCGTCCATCCCTGCCCACCACTCTCACCACGTGCCCAATCCTATATCTGAATCCCCGCATCCTCCTCCGTCCGTTTCGGCTGCTGACCTCATTCGCTTCCTTCGCAACCGTCTCTCTCGTCTCCCTCTCCCGCCCCCACCCAATTCTGTTCCCAGCATCCTAACCGAGCAGGAACGGCTCGCTACGTCACTAACCGCATGCTGATATATAGGTGGCGTTCCCTTGTGTCTCCCAACTAATCTCACATGTACAGTATACTATCTTTCGTGTCGTTCGTCCAATCGCCTTGCAATTTGTATTTTATCACCTTCTAAATCGTCTGTATTGTTCCCCGCACTTCTTCGGATCCGGCCATCACAGTCAATGCTGCACATCCTATGTTCCCCGCGCCCAAACACATATCCCAATCCGGGAAAATGATGGGTCTGACGAATCAATACTTGCCTCCGTGCCCGTCGCATCTCCTGGGAACCGTGGTTCTCCAAGGGAACTGGTCCATTTTTATGCAAGTGCGCATGCACGACCGATCAATATCTTCTCACTGGCCAATTCGTCAGCTATTCCAATGGGCGACCCATGTGCTTCTCGCATGCGAGCTCAAAACCCTATCCAAAGGTTGAGAATCCTCGATATGTTCACGCACGCCAAGAATAATATCATCGGTCATACTTTACCATGATGATAGCATTCCCAGACATCACCTCGTTTCAACACATCCTCCATTGAGTAACTCGCCTTGGCTGGGTACCTATCCGCTTGCTGTCATTCTCTGCCCCCGTCCGGTACGCCTGTCTCCAGCATCACAGCCCTCTGTGATGTCCAGTGCCTGCCCCGGATCCTTGGTCATTCTTTGATCGATGCACATAGCTTACTCTATCCTCGGCGGAGGTATCACTCCGGCCAATCCGTCAGCAAACGAAAAATACCTCCGGATGGACCAATGGTAATTGACTGGGTCTTAGAGCGTCTGCTTTGATCCGTAGCTCTCGGCTTATGGACACTCGATGATTACGGACCAGTTGACAACACAACCTCCGCAATCCACCTCCCACAGCATCATCGCTGTGAAACATTGCCCGCGACGTGGCCTCGGTTCATTACGTTAATCGTATCTGTGAGACTGTGGCTTCCCAGCCCAGTTGAGACGCGCCGGCAAGTCAACCTAGACGCGGGTAGAGTGGGAGTTATCGCCACACTGTATAGACGCAAAGAATCACACTTTGGAACAGATAAACTTTTTGCGTGTTCACATCATCATACTACGTCATACGTCTCTTGGCTGACCATGAACCTCGAGCTTTCAAGGGAGGGGGAGGAGTCGACGTGCTCCAAATCCGAGGACATCGATTCCCTCGTACGTGGAACCAATCCGTGATCACAGTGGGTCTGAATCCGGGGACCGGCTGTCCAATTGCACGCCGACCTGAATGCATACACAACCGCATTTGGGTTGCTGCGGCCGATGCTGTCGGAGATGCTAAACCTCGTTTGGCTAGCCACGTACTGTTTCTTGAACGATTTGGTGAAGTACGCCAAACCTAATTCTGATTAGCTTCGTACTAAATTAAATAGTGTGGGCACTGGAGGACCCCCGTCGTTCATAGAAAACGGGAATTTTCGTTAATATACTACTAGCGAACGAACGTACATGGTAAGGAACTTTTCATCTTCAACTTATTACCATATGTAAGTACCAAACCGTCCGTTGTGTACGGTGCACTTAAACCCTTCTGGATGAAGTGTGCCTTGTAGGTTCCAATACTGGGAAATCTCGCTCACGGTGATCGGGATCAAGTTTTTACGTGGAGAAGTTGGTCTGACGCGATGCCAACGATAGTTCAAAAAGCGACGAAGAGCTGATTTGTGAAAATTTCCTTGGACTGAGATGATCATGCACATCGATAATCGCGAGGTCAAGCTTCCGGCTACAAGAGGCTCATACAGTAGTGTCGAGTTTGATGCCCTGTGTTGTCTGTCTAATAAGCTGATCGGTGGATTGGCTCTGAAACTCTCCGACAGTCCGCTGCGGCGACATGGCATTCAATTTGCTTTTGGCGGACCTCCACACAATCAACTAGCGACGACCATTGGCATCGCTTCAATGTGGACTTGCCGAAATTAGTGGGGGGGCGAGCCTAGTGGAGACCCATTCCGACCACGCAGGGCCATCGCGACAAAAAAAAAACACCCCAGAACGGTATTGGACTCATCAGATTGCTCAACGCAATTCGCTGGGCTAGCCGCGCACGCGGCAATTGTTTTAGAGAGTTTTAACCTTTTTTCGATCCCCGGCCCGATCGGACGTGCATGCGACGAGTTGCCCGTGCCCCATCGATCTTGCAGCCACTCACCCCAAGGCAAGTGATCATCACCACCATCCGCTCCACGCATGTCTACTGAGGATCGCGGCGACCCTCTCCTTGCTAATCTGTTTTGACCAAAAGAACAGGGTTGTTAGGCGTGTTCCCGACAGAATCGAGCCTATCGGCAAGTCATCGTCCGTTGTCCCCGCTAGTTCTTCAAACTGTCATCAACCGACATGTCAACGAACCACGGGTCGCTCCTCCCTCGCGACATCAGAACCTTCCTTTCGAATTACCCGGGGATCCAAAAATCGGATGCAACCAGAGATCCTTCGGGCAACCATCTTTTTTACCTCAATCGGCTCCGCTGTCGACCCGATAACTTGCTGATAGAAGAAATACACTCAAAGTGAGTAGCTGGGTGCTCTACGATTTCCCATCCAGACAAGAGGGAGATTGTAGATGGTACACCGACTATGACGAACTGGAGCAAAATCACGCGTACATACAATGGCTGTGGGGTTACCCTCTTTGATCGGATCCCCTGACCTGACGTGTTGGCCCACTTCAGATTCCCAATCCAAGAAGACGGCGTGAACATGGACGCTCATCGACTCCTGCCCCACGAAATTGAAATGATGAAAAACGATCGGGAAATCATGCACCGTTTGGTCAAATCATATGAGATGATGCTTGATTTCTATGGCATGCGATTGCTGTCAGATGCGGGACTGGTCGGGCGTGCACCATCACCTTGTGATTTTAAATCACGCTACCGAAACCTCATCAGTGAGTGTGTCCCTATAAATATCCCCCATAGCTTGAATGCGGTGGTCAGGGAAACCACACAACAATCTGCGTATCACGCGTATTCTCAAATCCATGTCTGAGCTGGGGTTGGAGCGCTTGAACGCCGGGTTCCTTTTGCATGTCCTGAGCGAGCAGAGCGAGAATGACGAGCTCAATTCCGCATCGTTGCGGCAGAGTATGGACCAGTGGTGGGCCAATTGCATACGGGATGATTTCGAGCGAGAATGGGTTGGCCGAATGATAACAAAAGTTAGATCTGGAGGAGCATTCACAAGGGAGATGTGTGAGACCGCGATGGCAATAAGGGGGTCGACAGGAAGGTTTTCTTCTCGCACATTCAATTAGAATGTGATACAACAACGGCTTCTATGTACATACGTCCCTCCGAGTCACTCTACATGATAAATATCGTCTATAGATGTCTACGGGCCTCGACGTATCTCATTAGGCTATAGGATTATAAATGTCTCTGACGCAATAGGAACAAGAATACAAACGCCCGTACAGAGCCAACGGGTTGAGATAACGTGAGCCAGACGCTATCAGCCGGTGCAATAACGTAAAGCAGCTAGTAACTCACATAGGACCTAGCAAGACATAACCGGAAGACGGTGCGTTCATTGCAGACCCTGCAGCCTGGACATGATCGCGTCTTGTCTTTTCTGCAGATACATCGGGCTAATGGATTGCAAGAGTTCTTCGATCGACTCGTACGTCTGTCCACCATCGAGCTTTGAAACAGATCAACGACAACCCCATCGTCAAACCATGGAAATTTACCCGATAGCCACGAACATTCAAGGATAGCTTGACGCTGTTCCCCTCCAGCAGCGTCATAGTGGCAGCCGCCTCGTGCGCAGACTGCTGTCTTGCGACCTCGTATCGAGACAGGCCAAAGGACTGCTCGGCGAGGGCACGATTCAGCTCGTTGTGGTAGAAACTGGACGGGGAAGAAGGCATGTTGGAAACGGTCTGGCGATCTCGTTTGCACTGTTCTGAACCTCTAGGGGAGATGCGGTTATATAGCCTCGCCATCCAGCTGCAAGGGCCGACCATGTTGTGCTGCTGCCCAATCCAACTGAAACGACGGCAAAGCCACGACGACCGAGAGCAAGGGCGGAGAGAGAGAGATGATAGCAGCCCTTCGACAAATGACCATGATCACGGTTCGTTGCCCTGTTTCCGATCAAGTTTGTAATACTTCAAGTTCATATTCAGACACAAAGCTGTACTTGTCTGCACCCGGGTAATACCGCTACTGCACACTCAAGAGTAATGCTGTCGAAGAAATAAATGGGAAGATCAGCCGAAACGAAAGATCATCTTGCTGTTTCGCCCGTTCGAATCACGAGGGACGTTTCAGAGGGAGAGCGTAACCGGAGCTCCGGTGGGGCAAGCATATCAGCCTGCACAAGGAGCGCGCTAAAAAGGCAACCTATGGTCGGTCACGGCCCCGAAGTTCGTCTCACCCTCTGGGAACCCTTGACTCGCTATGTAATTGGCATCGAAACGCGGTCCGACAGTTCGCAGGAAAATGATTTTTATCGTAATTTTTCTTTCTGCATGGCCGACAGATTTACGTCGCATTGGCACACTGCCGGGCTTGAAGCGCATGCAAAACAAAAAAGAAATCAAGGTGCGTGTCAATAAGCACAGGGCTATCGGCTGAAGTGAAAGGCTCTAGACAGGGGAAGTCGACAAGGGGAACATAATGCGATCTACTTACGTTTGACCAAAGAGGGTTGTGTCGTGTCGGAAAAAGAAGGCGGGTAAACTCCAACAAGTCACCATCTGGTTATCAACGCCGTGTGCCCTAAAAGTTTACTCAATAACTCCTATCGCAAGAATTGACTGCCCTTGGTGTTGCATTTTTGGTGTGAGCGGTTCTTCTAGAGCAGCGGCGCCATGTAAGGCACGAAGAATTCTTCCAGAACCGATTTCGAGAATGACTCATGACCATTGTGCCGAGGTCTTCTTGATAACCAGGAAAATCAGGTATCCGGCCGACTTCCGGTCCTATGATCCAGGGAAGATAAAATAGTAAAAGTGCGACTGGCCGGATCCTGCAACACATTACGTTTGAATCGACTTCCCGCTGGAATGATGGCGGTCCAATCGAACGCCCACACATGGAGACGTCGAAGTCACAAGACTGCTATCGGTTGATTATTTGCAAAGCTCAGTTCCGCGTATAGGTTCAAACGGACATTTTATGTAAGTAACTTACCTGCAGACTTTCCATTGGTATTATGATTTCGGGGTGAAACACGCATTGACCGGGAGGTTTGCACCGACTCGGGGTATTCCCCCTATCAAAGGCAATGCGAGTTGCCGCTCGGGACTGGACGACTCCAACGTGTCGTCATTTCGTAACAAATGGCATTGACCGAAATGCCACGTGTTACCTTTTTGGGGTGTACTAACGCACTACTGTGTACGGCGTCGAAAAGCGCCCATCCACTGACATCCGTCCCGCCTATACGCGTTCTCCTCGTCCGCGACAGCAACATTGAACTTTTTAACATCCCCTGGCGGACCAGCATTGTGTAACAATGGATGTAGTCAAGGCAGTGGAGACGTACATCACGAAGTTGGTGTCGACTCCTTCAGCAATGAAGGTCCTCCTTCTTGACACACACACAGTACGGATGTTTGCTTCGTGTTTCTGCGCGTTTACTTCCCCCCTGAATTTACCAGACACCGATCGTTTCTCTCGCATCCACACAGTCGACCCTCTTGTCCCACCAGGTCTATCTTACAGATCGAATCGATAATGCGTTGCGCAACCCAATGCCTCACATGAAATGTGTCTGTTTTCTGCAACCTAGTGAGGCTAGCCTTGAGGCGGTGTGCGCAGAGCTGCGCGAGCCCAAGTATGGCGAATACTACCTGTGTCAGTGCGTGGATTCTTGCTGTAAGCTAGTATGCGAGCTAACGTTCGTCGATTGTATTGACCAGATTTCAGTAATGTTTTGAGCAAGTCCTCGATCGAACGCCTTGCGGAGGTGGACGAGTTCGAGGTGGTGCGGGAAGTGCAGGTATACCTGGCCTTTTGTTCGTTGCATCGAATGGAGTTGATACCTCTACAGGAATACTTTGCGGACTACGCGCCGCTTTTGCCTTGTTTGTTCACCCTCAATCACTTGCCCACAGTCAGCAAGCCTTTGTATGGATCATCTCCAAATAGCTGGGATAACGCCGCGCTGGAGCACACGGTAGAAGGAATTATAGCTGTGCTTCTCAGCTTGAAGAAGAAGCCTGTTATTCGGTACGAGAAAATGAGTGGTATGGCCCGAAAGTTGGCCGGCGAAGTTCAGGTGAGTCACTGTCTCGTAAGGCGGTCTTACCGTATTCATGTTAGAGTAAAGCACCGGGTCCAGGCCGAGTCAGCTTTATTCGATTTCAGGCTTACGCAGGTGGCGCCGCTGTTACTCATCCTTGATCGGAGAAACGACCCTGTTACGCCATTACTCTCTCAATGGACATATCAGGCTATGGTTCATGAGCTTCTCGGCATCCAGAATGGAAGGGTGAACCTGAGCATAGTGCCCGATATTCAACCTGAACTTGCTGCAAGTTTGTTCCAGAAGAGTATCCTTCTACTTGTCTCACACGTTCGATAGGAAATCACTCTCACGACTTCCACTGATCCGTTCTTTCAAGCTCATTATCTGGCGACGTTCGGTGATCTCGGTACTTCGCTGAAAAATTATGTCCAGTCTTATCAGTCGCGCTCACTTGCTCAATCTCCGTCGGCTATCAACTCGATATCGGATATGAAAAGGTTTGTCGAGGAGTATCCCGAGTTCAGGAAACTTGGCGGAAACGTTAGTAAACACGTCGCCCTGGTCGGGGAACTCAGCCGGTTGGTTGAGAGGGATCATTTGTTGGACGTCGGTGAAATAGAGCAGGGCCTTGCAACCAGTTCAGGCTGTGATTTCAAGGTGTGTACAGCGTTTGGAATCCCACGTTTATCCCCAATCCTACCTTTGCATATAGACCGTGCAGGCTCTCGTATCGGATAACGCTGTACCGGCATGGAATAAACTCCGGGTCGTTATCTTATACGCATTACGCTATCAAAAGACACAAACCAATAACATTGCTACGCTTATTAACCTCCTTCTCGCGAACGGAGCATCACGGGAGGAAGCGAGGGTAGGTATATTCTATTCGGTCTCCTTGTTCGGTATTGATTGAGAACCATCTCGTTAGCTTGTTTATGTATTTTTGAACATTGCTGGTGCCGACCAACGGCAAGATGACCTATTCTCGACGGAGTCTCTGTTAGCCAAGGGCAGGTCTGCATTGAAAGGGTTGAAGGTAAATGATCTCCATGCTGTGACCAACATCTATTACAAAATAATGTAGGGTGTCGAAAACGTCTACACCCAACATACTCCACACCTCTCACAGACATTGGAGAACTTGTTCAAGGGACGTTTGAAAGAAACCAGCTATCCGTTCCAGGATGGTGCGGGAACGAACCTTGGCCTGCAACGGTATATGGCGCATGATTCTGCTAAGTCTCTTTTACTAACAATCAGGTCTTTGACAAGGTCGCAGGACGTTATTATATTCATGATCGGCGGGACGACGTATGAAGAGGCGAGAACAATCGCTTTATTGAACCAAGACTCTGCTGCAACGGGAACGCGGGTGCTACTGGGCGGTACGTGCGTCCACAACTCGTCCAGGTATGCGACTCCAGTTACGCCTCGTTGTGATTCGGTATTGACCTCCGCCTCAGTTACGTAGAAATGGTCCGGGCATCGACAGAGAACTTTCCCAGTTCTGTGTACGAGCCACCACCAGAGTCATCATTGAATGCGCCATCGCTCAATCTCAATTTGGGCGGTGTCAACGTCAGCCTTGGTGGGCCAGGTGGCTCTGGGGTGTACAGATCGAGCTCGGAGAATGTTGGTGTTCAGGCCGAAGGCATCAGAGATGGTGTGCGCAGTTTGATCGACAAGGTGAAGCAGGGCGTGGATAAGATAGGATTGTAACGGAGACATACTTGATACACGTTTTTGATTACCGCGTGATCGTCGGAATCGTACATAATATAAAAAAGTGATTTGCTCTGGAGAGGACACGTCGTCTTCTTGTCACGTGACGCGGAATTGAATCCAGCATGCTCGGCAAAGTCTGATTTCTCATTTACTTTGTTTTTTTACACTTTCGCGGTCGTATTCCTTTACTACGGATTGGCGTGATGGCAAAAGGTTTTCTTTCAGGGCTCAAAGGCATTGATGCCTTTGGGAAGGTAAGTTGTTACTCCTTGCCTTGCGACAACACATCTCACCATGGTTAGACCACAGAAGACGTGAAAGTGAAGACACGCACTGGCGCTCTTTGTATGTTCAGCACCATCTTTTTCCTCGGTTGCTCAAACTCACAACCTCTGGGTCACAGTGACACTCATTTCAGCATGTATTATACTCGCTTTCACGACGATGGAGTTCTTCGATTACCGAAGGGTCGGGGTCGACACTTCTATCGTTGTCGACCGAAGTCGTGGGCAGAAACTGAGCGTGAAGCTGAACGTGACGTTCCCGCACGTTCCTTGCTACCGTGAGTGATGCCAAGCCGTTTGTCATGTTCGGTCGTTGAACCATTTTTGACGGGTGTACTCAGTGCTCAGCCTCGATGTCATGGATATATCTGGGGAACAACAACGCGACGTTTCCCACAGCATTGTTAAAAAGCGAATCACAAAGGATGGGACCGACGTACCCAACCCTCGCGGTTGGGATCTGCGAAACGATATTGACAAGTTGGCCGAGAAGCGCGGGTCTGGTTACTGTGGCTCGTGTTTCGGTGGTGTGCCGCCCGAGAGTGGTTGCTGCAATACTTGTGAGGAGGTTAGGCAGGCATACAACGACAAGGGTTGGAGCTTCACCAATCCCGACGACGTCGAACAGGTAAGTTGGATATCTATTGAGCGAGGACTTGCGTGCTCAGCATTATTGTCGTCAGTGCGTTCAAGAAGGGTGGTCGGATAAACTCAAAGAGCAAGCAGAGGAAGGTTGCAGTGTCTCTGGACGAATTCGAGTAAACAAGGTCATCGGCAACATCAACATATCTCCAGGGAGATCATACCAAACCAACAGCCGGCATTTCTATGACATTGTACCCTACCTGAAGGACGAGAAGAACATCCACGACTTTTCTCACACCGTCGAAGAGCTCTCCTTTATGGCTGATGATGAGTACAACCCGACCAAGTCCAAGATTGGGAAGGAGATGAGGAAACGTATGGGTATTGAAGACAACCCCTTGGATCACTATGAAGCCAAGGTTCGTCGATGGGAATCTCGCAAGCACTGGGTGTTGCTGACTCGTCTGTCGTATAGACGACCAAGTCTCAGTACATGTTCCAGTACTTCCTCAAAGTTGTCTCGACACAGTTCAGGACCCTCGACGGCAAACCGGTGTGTAGAACTCTTGCTGGAAGGCGATGCGGACTGATTTTGTGTGCAGATCAATACGCACCAATACAGCGTAACGCACTTTGAGCGAGACTTGATGAAAGGCGCAGATGAACAAGACAAACAGGGTGTCCAGACGCATCACACTTATTCGGGTTCACCAGGTACGTGACTGGGAGGAGTGGTGGAGATGCAGCTGAATGAGCTTTGACATAGGCGCGTTCTTCAACTTTGAGATTTCGCCCATCCTTGTCGTCCACTCGGAAACAAGACAATCGTTTGCACATTTCCTCACGTCGTGAGTAATTGCTGGTTCTCCGTGATATTATCTCTCATTCATTTTGTTTACAGCACATGTGCGATTGTCGGAGGAGTGTTGACTGTTGCTGCACTATTGGACAGCGTAATATTCGCGGCCGGCCGTAAGTTGAAGAAGGGCGGTGGCAACAATGGGAGCATAAAAGTGCTATAGATGTCATGATACAAGTAGGTTACTATTCGTCTGCATATTTCACTGGCTATCATATATCAACTGCGGTTATGACTGCACTGCGCCGATTAAGAATGGACCGAGCACTCTTCGACAAGCATGCTTTCGAGGTCAGAATACTTTACTCTGCCTAACCCATCCTCGTTGGACGTGTCGCTTGCACGCTCGCCCTGGGCAGCCCACTTGGAGCTAGGGCGGGGGAATGTGTCCTCGGTAAAGTTCTGGAGAAGGTCGAGTATGTACGCACTCGAGGTAGAGTGGAGAGTACCTTTGGAGGATGGCGGACAAAGTCGTCGTGAATGTTGTGGTCGGTCGTCAACGGACGTCTGACCGTCTGAAAAGGTTTTTTGAAGGTCTGGCGCTGGTCTGAGCGTGCAGTGCCAGCCTTGCGAATGTCTTTGTGGTTGAACATGATAAAGTGATGTCACAACTCGGCATTTCCCGAAAGCAGTTAACTCTGCCACGATGAGCAAGACGCCCTCAGCCATCTTGTCTGACGCGCTCACGTCCTTTAATAGAGCAGCGACTCTCGCAGTGCGTCATCCTCCTCCCTTCTCTCCCTCCGTTCCTACATCCCCTCTAGTTCACCGCCGCTCAAGATCAGGCTCGCAAGGATGTCACCCACGCAACCACCGACGTGCGCGAGGCCCGCAGAGAACGCGACGACGCCGTCAACGCTCTCCACGCCGCACAGCTGGAGGAGCATGCTTGGAAAGAACAGGCTGGCGTCTGGAAAGCCACAGTACGCGAATTCCTTTGTTCGACGCGTCCTCTTTCTCACCTTTTGCACGCTAGACGAACCAAGCTGAACTGACTGTATGCGCGCTCTTTTTCCGCTCTGACGCGTCTCTGATCATATTCCATTGCCAGATCAGCCATCATCTCGAAACCATTGCCCAACTACGTCAAGAAGCCAACCAGTGGAAGAATCAATGTCTCCGTCTCGAAGAGACTTCGAGACAGGAAGCCATCAGCTGGAAAGAACAGTTTCTTCGCGTGGAACAAGAGCGGTCAAAGCTCGCCCAACGAGTAGAAGAGCTCTTGGCGGATCAGTCGAACAACGTGCGTTATCTCGATTCAGTGTGTATGTCAGACTGCATGAGTGGTTCTCTAGAACGGACATGTTCAAGCGTCGACCGCACCATATACGCCCATGCCAAAACATTCTGCCATGTCTGTATCCACGGGATTCCAACTGTCTCCGATTTCAGATCCCCCGATGTCCTCCGTGTCCAAAACAACTTCGAGCGCAAATCGAAACCGTCCAGGACCCAATTTACAACTACCAACGCCGTTATCTGAGAACCAACGCAGCTCACGCCAACGGGCAACTCAAGAGACCATTGCCCCCGTCTCCCACCCAGGATCGACGTCAAACAGGCCTCGCCAGATAGTCATTCGTCGCGTCCATGCTGTTGTAGAGGTCCCTGTGAAAGAAGAAAGCGTCGATCCAGAGAATGTAGGACCGGATCCACGTGTTTCAACCGCTACCTCGAATATTCCTTCGACCTCGAGTTCAGCACCCAAATCTGCCCGTGCGACGAAGACTCCAAAGACGTCTGGCAGAACTGCTAAATCCAGCAGGGTACCTACACGCACGAAACGGAGACCACCCGTGAAACGAGCTTACGTCGAAATCGACGACCATTCGGACCAAGATGATGCCGAGCAGAATGATGCAGATGAATTCCAACCCGTTTCAGATGGTGATGATGAATTATTGATGGGTATCGAGGTCAGCAAACTTCTGAGCATGGTTCTCGGTTTCATCCTAACTATTCCATTGATAGACCAATCGCAAAGAGGTCTATGGCACGAAGCGTGCAAGACAAGCTGAATCAGCCACGCCTAAACCAACTACCGTACTGAAGAGACGGCCAGGGCCCCCAGTTTTTTTCGGCGCTTCCAAGCCGTACTCAGGCAATCCCTGACATGAAACTTCTCAAAACGTTCAGGTTCACACTATCTATTTTCCTATTTATGATTGATCTGCCCCACATCGGAAACACATTTCCTATGAATTTTGGCTCTCGCTATGGTATCACCTATCTGCAATGCCTTACAATCAAGATTCTTACATGATCTCGCTTCTGAATCAAAAGTCGATAACATACAATGACCCCTTCAGTTGAGCTCCGGGACGCTAGCATTTTCGCCAACGAATTGTTCGAACCATTTGAACACCTCATAATGCCACTTCAAACTGTTGCCAGCGTTCATCACCCAGTGGTTCTCGTCCGGGAAGATCACCAAGCGGGTAGGAACTCCGAGTCTATTTCCAGAGCGTCAGCGCAAATACCAAAGACAAGAGGAGGATACGCACTGTTGCAGCGCGTGCCATACCGCAATGCCGTCGGTCTCGGGCAAGCGGTAATCTTTGCTCCCGTGGAAGATAAGCTGGGGCGTCGACCATTTGTTCACCGTGTACGCGGGGCTATACCTGTAAACGTGTTCCGCCGTCAGATCAGAGCCGGGCGATTGGAGACGGCCGCCTACGTACTTGCGAGACACGGCAAAGGCTTTCTCCTCCCAGGGAGCTCCTCCCCATTCATGGTTGAACTGGCTAGACATGAAAAAGGGACTGACATGAAACGGAGAGACGGGTACGTACGAAAAAGAGCTCGTCAGTCGCATAACCATTGTACGTGGTATCGAAAACCTAGAATGGTCTCAGAAACAACGCCACGGGGACGAAACGAAAGAGACATACGCCGTCATGGCACACCAAAGCTTTGAAGCCGAAACCAAACTCAGGGTTTCCTTGAATCCAACTTGGGAAACAAGCCGATCGTTAGCTCACCCCGGACATTCAAACGGTACGACCCACTTGACAGCGTAACCGCCCCAACTCGCGCCTGCGGCAACTGCGCGGTCACGATCGATCTAGTGAATGGTGTGAGAAGCTCGGTAGGACTGGCGTTCAGATGCGGGTTACCTGAGGATAGTTCTGCAAGACGTATTTCCAGCCATTCTGAAGATCCACGAATGGCTTTCCTCCCCAGTCCTCCTTGATTCCCTCAGTCAGGTCTAGGACGTTCGTCAGAGGACTGAGATGCGATATGATGCAAAGAGTTGCGTACCTTGACCGAAAGAGGTAGAACCGGTCGGGTTAATCGCCACGACGACGTAACCCTGGTTTGCAAAGACTGGGAAGAATTGGAATCAAAGGGAGACAACAGTCGGTGGAAGATCACTGACCATTAGGATTCCAACGAGTAGACCATGAATCATCCCAGGCGGATTCGGGACCTAAATCACGCTCCGTCAGCCATCTCTTGCACCATCAAAAGATGTGATCAGACTTACCACCGTGAATGAGCAAAACGACAGGCCATTTCTTCACGTCCGTGGACTTGTAGCCGGGAGGCGTGACGATCCATCCATGGATGTCGTGCTTTGCGCCTTTGAACCAGAACTCCTCGCCAGGGTGGAGATGCTTGCCTTGAAGGGAAGTGGCCGAGAAGTTGGTGATTTGAGCGAGCTCGCCTTTAACAGGGTTCGGTGCGTTCTTTTTGATGTCGGCTTCGACCTGAAGTAGGTTGCCAAGAACGTACGCGTCGTTCGGGGACGTGAGCGACGACAGTGCAAAGAGGAGACGACCGTTAGGAAGTACTTGCAAACCCGAAGCAGCGTGGGTATCGGTCAAAGCAACGGGGGTATCGTATGGCGAGGTGAGTTTGGGATGCGCAGTTGATTCCTTGGGGGTAGGAGGGATCGGAAGCGTGAATATTTTAACTCTAGCAATGTCTTCAACTGTACAGTAGATGGATTCCCCGCTTTCCGAGAACTAAACGAAAGTGGATGGTTGGTTATGTTTGCCAGAGAATGCAAGGTGATAACATACCACCAAAGAGCCTGGGGAGCGGTCCCAGTCTTGGGTGATTGTGAAGCTGACACTTTTCGCGAGGTCGTGTATAACAATCTTGGCCCTGGCCAGCGATTGAGACTAACTGGTTGGAAAGCGGCGAACCGACCTACCTGTCTGATTCGTGGCCGTCTTCATCAAGCTGCAGCCACGCCACCTTGTCACCCTGACGATTGAATACTGGGGAGCGAGTTGCACCATGCTCGCCAGAGGTAAGCTCCACGAGTTTCGAGCCGTCAAAGCCAACGAGGTATATCTGTGGTCAAGTCAGCAGCCAGATAGGAACCACTAAAAGAGGGAACCGCACATTCTGTTTAGTGTGAGTCGCTTTTGGAAGCTTGGGATCCTTCGAAGTGAAGATGATCTGGTTGTCTGAGATGTCAAAATCGTCCGTTCCACCAAATGGAACGATGGGAGAACTCTAAAGATGAGGGATCGGTGAGTGATGGCATGCGTCGATTCAGATAGGCGGCGTACCAGATCAGTTCCTCGGAGAACGTTGGTGAAGTCCGCACCGAGGACGACTTTCCCACTGTCCTTGGACAGACGCACGGTGAAGAGAGACTTGTGCTTGGGGCCGACCCAGGTGTCCCACTGGCGCTCGAAATCCTTGTCGTATACCAAAGCGGTGTTTCCGCGGTTCTCATACTTTTCGTCATTGTCCTTGACGGCTTTCAGATCGCCGTCTGCATGGACGTAGGCGGAGAAGACGAGGACGCCAGCAGAGTGCGCATAGCGGAAGTCCGCGGCGGTAGTGACGGGGAAGGACCCGACGGCGACGGGCTTGCCTACGGTGATCGACTCCGAATCCGCGAACGTGATGGGAATGGAAAACAGTTCCTGTTTCTTCTCCTTGCCTTCACCTTTCTCGACGACGTGCGCGATGGTACGCGCATCGAGCCAAAACGCATCGCCGCCATCGGGAAGCGGAATACTATATGGGTTTGATCCGGCGACGATGGGCGCTACGGCGAGCGATTTGTGGGTTCTATGGGGACTGAAAAGGAGTAGAAAGGTCAGGTCTGATATGACTCACTTGCGATCATCGAAGGAGTAGGTGCTGACGGGAATGAGAGCCAAGTCGCCGGCCGGGTTGGGGAGGGGAACACCCGGCCTGGGCAGGGTGAGCATATCCTGGGGGGAGAGAATTCCCGGTGCTGTTTTGAGAGCAAATTCTGTGGACATTGTCGAGACTGCCAGTGGAGCAACAACTTGGAGAGGTTGCTGGACGGAAAGACCAAGAAGATGGAGAGCAATGTCAGGCAACCACATCTCGATAAAGACAGGTGTCGATATCGATCAACCGCCCGAGTCCAGATGGCCGGAGACCCACCAGCTTATAATACTCCAACGTCGCACGCGGTGACCTGCGCACTGTCACACAAGGACGAGAAAATCAAAGTCAATAATAACCGAAATTCCCTCCACACCAAGTACTTCTGATGGCAAAGGCGCATAGACGGAGCGATCTTGCCAAGCCAAAAAATCGAACACTTGGGATGCCCACTTGCACAACACTCAGGCTAGTTCTAGGTTGATCCGCCCTTTCAAGTTTTGCAACCAGCCGCATCAGCCTATATCGATACAGAGAAGATAGCATGTGTGAGTCGGGTACCACATGATGCTTTTGACTCAGTGAAAAGAGCAAATTGAACATCAAAGCTGTGTAAAATTGCATCATTTTCGTGCACTCACCCGGGCCAGAGCTCCGCTTCGTGTGAGCCTCACAACTTGAATGTTGATCAGATCGAGCAAAGTTCCTCTCAAAGGATGCTGAAGACAAATCCCTTGCGGTTGCAATCCATCAATCAATCGTGTCGTCCGTATTTCCAAACTCGACGATGGTATTGAAGGATGCATGGCGTCTGGGTACTAGCAGCGAGTACGGTGCTTGCATTGTTCGGACTTGTCGTGCCATGTACAGTATGATGTACTCTGCGGTAAGTGAAATGTGATATAGCGAGCAATTTTGAACGTGAGTGCTCAGGGACGAAATCCAACAGAGGAAGAAACGAGTATGTTCAACTTCTCACTTTGACCGTTTATCGGTGAGATCAGTATGTAGACATCCACTCTATCAGTTGCTGTCAATTATCAATGAAGGTGCTTAGTCGTTCAGGTCATTCCCTACAAGCACCCAGCGCCCTTCGAACGGTAGAGACACGGAGAGAATGATCAAGGTAAGGTGATATTACAGATGTGGACAGCGACTAAGTTGACTTCGACCGAGAATGTAATCTGGTTGGACCGAACTCTATGTCGTACATGATACGATACGCAAACACAAAACAAAACTGTCAAGTGACCATCCAAATCTTAGTGTCATATAACGCAGGGGGCGATGACAATATTGATTACAAGCAGGCTTCTCTAGCAACACATCTGCCAAAACGCCGTGTTGGCACACTCGATAGGGGAGTCCTCGGTGGCCCAGCCACCGGATACAGTCCACGATATCCACCTCCCTCTACACCGCCTTCAAACGCACGTCGGAACGGATCGTACGGGGTCGCATATATGAACGGAACATCCGCAGGCGCGTCGGCGTGGGTGGTTACGGGAAGAAAACCCTGTTGCAGCGCCCGCCCGCCCTCTGCCCTGATCACAGTAGGCGTCGGATCTGGAAACGCGTCCTGTGGGATTGACGCAGGTGAAACCGTGGCTGATGGACTGCCCGGGAGGAGTTCGTGATTTCTACCCCAACCTACCATCACCCGTGACACACCCTGTAGATGGTTCTTCTGGTCTCCATTTGGCGTTATAAAACCCTGGTTCGGCGGTGAAGGGACGGAAAGAGGTGCACGCGGATAAACGAGGGTGTTGCTCAATGCGCGCATGTCCTCGTTGACCTTGCCGAGACCGAGAAAGGCGCGGAAGAACACAACCGAAGAGCAGGCGAACAGGAACAAGATGATTCTATCCCAGAGCTTTGGAACTGATTCGACATAGCGTGTACGTGTCGTAGTACGTCGCCTCGATCCCGCCAGCGATCGTTTGACACGTTGAAGCTTGTGAATCCTGACGCGGACGTCCAGTCGCGGAATCGGCGAAGTTTGCATGTTGATGAAGTTGTGCAAGTTCTCGAGTTCAAGTTGATGGTTAACCGTGCGCGTGGTTTGTATTGGCCCACAGCTCCATATGAATTCCTGATCAAATTGAATGTTGGATTCCATTGTCCTGATGCTGTATCGCTTAGATCAGACCGAATGTTCTGAGTGTGACTTGCAGAATACATCTCTCATCGGTATTTCTCCCTGGTTGAAGTAGAAAACTGGGGGATGACTTCCCCAGGTCAGACTGCCAAATCACCACCTCTGTTAGAGTCGGCTCAGGTTTTCGTTTTCGAACCATGAATATACCTGACTGACTTCACAAATACCCTGAGTACGCTTCCCAGACGAAAGAACCACAACGAAGTAATCCATCAAACCGCTTGAACAATTCGTGGCATTACTTCTAGCTGTTGCCAGCACATTCAACGCTTCGTGGGCGTCTATCCAGGAAGATCATATCAGTCAGCTGCGCATCAAGGGTGGCGTTGGCCCACAGTTGAGCTCGCGTGCTGTCGCGGCGCATACTAGACTGCGATACCGTCGGTCCCGGGTACGCACGCATTCAAATCTCTGCCCCATGGGTGATCCATTCAGGCGTTTGCTCACCGTCTAAGCGGCGGGGTTAAGTACACCCGGATCACATCTATTGTAAGAGCCGAGATGCCCGACGATCGGAGACACGAGCATACCATTGCGGGAGCCGTACTGCAAAGGCCGCCCGGAATTGAATTAGCAATATATCAAAGTGATGCAGCCAATTGGATGGAGACACAGTGGGTGTTGGAAATGCTCGATCGTTGGTCGCATAGCTGTCATAGGCGATGTGGCATGCCAACCACCATGTCGAGACAATTTCACGGGGATCATGAAACTACTAGACATGCCTTGAGGCAGAGAAAGTCGGTCGTCAGCGCGCCCTGGAGACACGACCAGTACAGCCTGTTTGATGGTGCAGCCTCCGGGGCTTGCGCCATCAGCGACTGCGCACCCAGGGTCAACCCAGTTGATGACCACCGTGGGCTTGGGGCTCCAACGCGGGGTAAGGCCGGAGTAGTTCTCGAAAATGTATTTCCAGCCAATTCACGAGCGGTTTTGCTCCCGTCCTCCCCGATTCCGTCGGTTGGGTCTGACAGGACAAGAGATGCCGCATGGTGCAACTGGAAAGGTCGCGTGCCTCAATGGAAAGAGGTGAGACCGGTAGATCTGGTTGATCGCCACGACTCATGTAACCTCGGTTTGCACATTTTCGCAATCACGGTCCATTGGACCTGCATCCAGCGTCAGAAACCCTCGAGGTCGGGAAGTGGGATGTCACATGGCTGATCCAGCTGCGGTAGATGTTAATTTAAGCAGCTTGTGAACTTTGTCAGGAACAAACCAGATCCGAGTCAGGAAGTGTACCCAACAAGGACTTGGTTGCGATCATTGTTGATAAGAATGAGAGTCCAGATCACCGGGAGGGAACAACTAGCCTAATCGACAGGGAAGACAGAACGCCAGGTATTCATTGGCATGGTGCCAGGGAATCACCAGCAGAAAATATCGACAAAGGACGAAACCAATGGCCTGTCCCAGGTTTTCAAACTGGCACACGCACAAAATAGCAAATCAGTATGAGCACACGGAAACGTGAGCAATGTCACACCAAGACAAGGTATGTGTTCCAAAGATCCGGAGAGCTTGATTACATCGGCTACTCCTCGTCCATCTCGTCATCCTCGACCGCATGCTCCTCTTCTGCAGGTACACCCTCTAGCTGTGTGACCACCCCTGTGTCAGAATCCCACCGTGCTTTTAGTCCCACTCTAAACTCGACCATCTTCTCCCCAATAAGCTTCAGCAGTTGTGCCTGCTCGCTAGTGAGCACTTTTCCTTTTTCGCATATCTTATGCGGTGTTTCCAACGTGGGCACACCCCTCTTCAGTGTCGTAGACAGCCCAAGCTTGCGCAGTTGAGGTTCCTCGTTATGGGGAAACGGTTCCGGTGGGTCAGAGTGTACTCGCATCACAGGTCCTACGGCGAGTATCACTGTCCGGCTGGCAATGTTGCCTGTCCTGGCAAAGTCGGCTTGTCGGAAGTCATCGAACCACTCGATCACTTCCTGCGGCTCTGTGTCGGTAAATAGCAAACCGACTTGGCCTTTTATTTTCTGTGCGCGATGAGGTCAAGAGTTGTATGGGAAAACTAGACCATGAGGACGCACCTCGGCAAGTTTATGCAGTCCTGGCCGGTGCTCCTCCTCGGGCGTATTCCCAAGTGCTTTTGCCATCACCGCAGCCCTGCCAAAAAATATACGTGCTGAACTGGATGACTGTCAGATCAAAAATACTTTCTGCGATAGTGTCATCACACTCACTCTCGCCAGAGATTTCGGACGGTTTTAAGATGTGTGTTGCGCATGGCGCCAACCTCGAATAGCCAGCAATATTTCCATTTTTCTGCGCTTTTTTGGATCTATCGAGGTCTCGCACCGGCGATGGGAACGGTCGACGATGTTGTGCGCACCTCGTTAAGAAGCGCATTTTTGTGTTCTCTGGTCTTTTTTGAGACCTTCGTGAGGGATACTGGTCAAGAACGAAAACTTGATGTCACTGGCAGTCAAACGATCGTGTGGACTCTCGATCTCACCGACTTTTGAGCGTTTTGACTTGGGCATGGTCGATTTTGTGAAAAGTCCGCTCAAACGTTCCCTGAGTCAGCATCACATCGATGTCGGCAATTTCATCAGCTGAACTGTGGGCCCTCGAGGAAGCCCTCCTCAATACCTCGAAAAAAGTGACTCTTCACGACAGATTTAGGGCCCTCTTCGCACTCAAGTCACTCAGAAACGACGATGCAGTCGCGATTATATCGAAAGGTACGTTTCGGTTTCTTTCCAGCACCTCGTCATGACCAAACCTTGCGATCGACAGCCTTTGATGATCCTTCTGCACTTCTCAAGCACGAGCTAGCCTATTGTCTTGGGCAAATGAAACAGACATCCGCACTGCCTGTCCTCCAGGCGGTTTTGCGCAAAGAGGACGAGGATCCAATGGTCCGGCACGAGGTATGTCGTCCTGCCGATCCTTCTCTTCGTCTGCGTCCGGTCTGACAGTCGTGCGGGACAGGCAGCAGAGGCAATGGGTGCTATTTCCTCCACGACATCTGTCCCGATCCTGCGCGAGTACCTGTCTGATCCGAATCGGAGCGTACGCGAAACGTGCGAGATCGCACTCGCGAAGATCGACTGGGACAACTCGGAAGAAGGGAAGAAACATCACGCAGACAGAGAGTCTCAGGACACAATACCGTGCGCCTGTCCCTTCCGATCCCTCACTCCCTGTCTTGCTCACCCGGCTGCGCCAGTACGTATACCTCGATTGATCCCGCTCCCCCGGCTTCTCGCCTCCTGTTGGGGCGACCCAAACCGGACGATGTAACGGAAGGATCAATATCGTCACTGAGAGAGAAACTGCTCAATCAAGAACTGCCACTCTTTGAGAGATACCGTGCGATGTTTGCCTTGCGCGACATCGGCACGCCAGCAGCGGTGGACGCGCTCGCATGCGGTTTCTCTGACGACAGTGCTCTTTTCAAGTAAGTGAGCCGAGCACTCGGAGGTGTCTCGTCCTTGAGGTGGTCGCAGGCACGAGATTGCGTTCGTCTTTGGCCAGCTGTTATCGCCCCATTCCGTACTGTCGTTGCTCAACGTTCTCCGTGACACGGGCGAATCCGATATGGTACGACATGAAGCAGCGGAAGCTCTGGGGGGCATCGCAACTCCCGAAGTGCTTCCTCACCTGAGGGAATGGATGACTCGGGATGATTCACCGACCGTTGTCCGTGAGAGCTGCCAGGTGGCCATCGACATGTGGGAGGTAGGTGGTCGTTTGCTCTGGCGTGTGGTACGCTTTTGATCACTCGCATTCAGTACGAAAATTCTGGCGAGTTCCAGTACGCGAACACGCTCGAGACTGTCCGTACTGCTGAACCAGCGGCTGCATGAGACTTATTAGGTAAAGGAGATTTCATGTTGACGACGACTGGATAGAATAAATCTACAGATAGACATGACAAACATCGCATAGCTCGACACCATTGACGGTAAACTATAATCACAGTATCGAGAACGCGCGATGTGTGGTTTCTACTCAGTATCGAATACCAAGGCCCTGACCTCAATGGATTGCCTCTGAGGAGCGTCCGGCGGACTAGTGTTGTCGTCGAATGCCGCATGAGCCGTTAGACGTGCCTTGTCGACGTCAGAATCGAAAGATTTGAAAATGATGACTTCGTCCGGGGTTTGGTCAGACAAGTAATACCACTTGTGTGCGCTATTGTATTTCACGTTGAACATTGAACCTTCGCGATCAGGATGGATGATGCGGACTGAGACGAGGTCGTTCTCAGGATCGATGGAGCGGTAGTCAGCTACGGCGAGTGGCTCGTGGGCCACGGGGTTAGCGATGGGTCTACAGGATTATATGTGAGTACATCCTCAATTCGACTGCACCTGCGGCGCACCTCCAGACATTCATGATGCGGTATCGGCCTTTCAGGAGACGCTCGGCCTCATCAGGGAGGTGATACGCTACACGTTGCGGACCCGAGGCAAATGTCTGGTCGGCATGGCACAATTTCTAGTGCCAGAGTCAATACAAGAGGGCTACGGAGAGGAACACGACGAACCAGTGGGACTTGGACCAGCGGGTTCTTAGTGGACACGTCCTGGTGAGCGAGACTCCGTCTGATGACATGATTGAAGATCAAAACTCTCTTTGCGCCGGTATGCTTCTTCAAAATTTCCTCTACCTCTGCATAGTACACTGACTTGATCTTGTCTTCATCGGCAAAGTCCTTCTCGACGCTAGGGTATTTGACAAACTGGAACCCGCTGATATCGAGACTCAGAGAATCTTCCTTTCCTCTTGCGTCATGGATGACGACTGCGCGAGTGTCCTGACCTACGTTGGTCTTTGCTGTGTGCGGGGGAGCATGCTTGTAGGGGGGCTGATTGTCGAGAGTGGTATGGTAGTTGACAGTCGTCTGGACGTCGCGGGGTGACAGAACCTGGATGGTCATTGTAACTTTGACTGGCAATCATCAATGAGTCTGCTTCTTATGCTTATTGGTCCGTATTCGCTTCATCATTAATCGCTTCCACCCCTCCATCAAACTCAGATACTTCCGCATGGTAAAGGCCAGGGTAGTACGATTGAATAGGCGAGGACGCGGGGTGAGGTAAAAGGGCATAAAGACTTACATGGTATAACTTGTACATAGCAGATTTTGCGCTTCCAGCGGGGTATGAAGGTCATAGAGTGGAAGCGAGGCGGCGTTGTCAGAGTCCGCGTAGTATAGCCGGCACCTCCACGATCATCCACGCTGTCCCTGACTAGTCATTTGTCTGTGGGCGAAGAGAGACGCTCGTGCTTGCTTGCTCATCCGTCGGGACATCCCTCTCCGAGGATCAGGGTCGGGCCATCGGGCAAGCGATGTGCATAGGCGCAGGTAAGGGAGCAATGGGTAGCGCGCGAAGGCTCTCGTCAGCCCATCCAACTCTGTTTAGGGTTCAGCTACCAATCTTAAGCTCTATCGAGGGAACTGGCCAGACTCGCAGGGGCAACAGTAACTGTGGCGATACGAGCGCGCGACCCCGGATAGATTGGTTGCATAGTGGGGTGCACGAGTGGGAAGGAGGAGGCTTTCCACTCGAAGGAGGGAATGGGAGGCATTCGCCTCAGGCTACACTTTTGCGCTGCCATGTGATCTCGTACCAATGCGGGATCGCTCTTCGCCATCCGTACAGCAGGATTCGATGAAGCGACACAGATGAGAGATGGTCATCGAGTGCGTCTGCAACAACACCGTTCTTTCCAAAACTGAGGGTGTCTCGTCTTCGAGATGGTCGTAGTATGGCGTAAGCTTGGGTCTGTGTGCCGTCTCTGCGGATTGGCTTTCTTATCCCAATTACATAGTTTGTGCGACTCACTATGATTTACATCCTGCGTATCAACATGTAAAACTGGAGAAATATAATATGCATGTGTCCTATCGAAGTATGATCATCTCAATTAAGAATCACCAGATCCATGATCAATGAAAACGCGTAATGTGATATTACTCAGTATCGAACACCAGGGCCCTGACCTCGATGGATTGCCTCTGAGGAGCGTCAGGTGGACTAGTGCTGTCTTCAAAGGCCGAGTGAGGCGTCAAACGTGCCTTGTCGACGTCCGAATCGAAGCACTTGATAAGCGTGACTTCGTCCGGGGTTTGATCAGACAAGTAGTACCACTTGTGCTCGGGACCGTACTTGACGCTAAAGGTGGCACCTTCGCGATGAGAATAGATGTGGCGAGTTGAGATGAGGTCTTTGTCGGGATCAATGGAACGGTAGTCAGCTACGGCGAGTGGTTCGTGGGCCACGGGGTTAGCGATGGGTCTACAGGATATGTGAGTACATTCTCAATTCGACTGCACCTGCGGCGCACCTCCAGACATTGATGATACGGTATCGGCCTTTCAGGAGACGCTCGGCCTCATCGGGGAGGTGATACTCTACCCGTTGGGGAGCGGAGGCAAATGTCTGATCGACATGGACGCGTTTCTAAAGCCAAAGTCAATGCAAGGGACTATGGAGAGGATCACGACGAACCACTGGGCCACGAGGCGCCGTCTCGGTGGACACTTGCTGATGAGTGGGATTCTGCCTGATGGTATGATCAAAGATGAAAACTCTCTTTGCACCGGTATGCTTCTTCAAGATTTCCTCCACCTCGGCGTAGTACGCTGACTTGATCTTGTCTTCATCGGCAAAGTCCTTCTCCGCGCTAGGGTAGTTGATAAACTGGAACCCGCTGATATCGAGACCCAGAGTATCTTCCTTTCCTCTTGCGTCATGGATGACGACTGCACGAGTGTCCTGGCCTACGTTGGACCTTGCTACGTGCCGGGGAGGTTCGTCGATATAGTTGTAGGGGGGCTGATCACCGATAGCGGCATAATAGTTGAGAGTGGTCTGGACGTCGCGGGGTGAGAGAACTTGGACGGTCATTGTAACTTTGAGTTGGAACGGGGACCGACTCTGGTCTTATAAAGGTGTGTGCTTGGTAAGAATGAGCGACGAGGTGGCAAGGATGGCGCAACGAGCTGACGAAGCACATCAGTCATGATGAGGAGAAGAAGAGCGTCGATGACGAGGCTGATGACTTTTTGCTTTGCCACGGTCATCAGATGACAGCCGAGTGCGCGATCCTCGCCGTCGCAGCAGCGACGCAGACAGTCCATGCCCTTCTGCAAAGCATGTCCTTGACCAACCTCGCTCAGGGCACAGCTGACGCGCGATTCTAGGACTCGTGAAAGACGTCGTCCTCGACGAACAAGCCTCGTCCGTGCCGTGGACAATCGTGAACAAGTACTACACCGCCGACGTCGAGTTCCTCGTCCACCCGCTCTCTTCTTTGAATGCGGTCAGCAACTCTCTGTTGGCCCCCGCTCTCTTGTTTGTCTGGAACAGAGGCGAGGTACCGTCCATATCTGTCTATTGTCGCGCGCTTATCGCCCGTCTCTTAGCCTTACCGCGATCACATCTGCAAACTCTCTCAACTCGCATCTCAGCACGAGTTCGAGGTTGCCCTCGCCATCAGACTGCCACCCACTGGCTCGACTTTGCCCACAGAGATCGAGGATGACCAGGACATAGACGCCTACTTGTCTTCCAAAGGCTTCGAGTTCGTCGATGTCCCAGACGTCGAGCCTCCTTTGCCCGACCGCACGGGTGAGCCTGTATGCGTCCCCCCTGCAAACCAGTGTTCACCTATTCGTCCCCAGGCATCCCTGGCATTCTTCGAGTCGTCGATGCGTTGAGCACCATCATGTGGCCATCGATGGTTCACCAGAACTCCAAACGAGCCACGACTGGCTTCGTCGGTGCAACGCAAGAGAGTCTTTCCTCAGATGACTATCACAATCTCGTGAGGCTCGTCGGCCAGAAGATATCCGGGGACGACGGCGATCGTATGCAGCGAGAATTCGAAGAACTCGAACGTTGGCTCGATGAGGACACGTTATCTAGCGATCCAGACGCGCGATTTGCCGACAGTGAGGACGATGCCATTCCCTGGAGCACCGCCGTTACCCCAGGGACCCTATCTCCTTCCTTGAGTGGTTTTCTTCCGAGTTCGCGCCCTGCCACACCCGATGCAGGTTTCGACGACGATTTCACTTCCTTTGTCTCTGCCTCGCCTGAAACTGAGGCAGGCATCCCTACAACCTCTTCCGACAGTTTGTCGTCCCACCCAAGGTTTACCTCTCTTGTGTCCACGGATTTCAGCTCTACCTTTAGCTTCGACTCTGCTTCGTCTGGTCGTTCAACTCCCATTTTAGATGAAGACTTTGACACCTCGCGCTTAGCACCTCGCGAAGCTTACAAATCCCTCGGTTCTGTGTCAGACCTTGGCAACCCAGACAAGGAGCCAGTTTATTTGGAACGGCCATTTGCCATTGGCGACGGAGAAGGCGAAGACATGCCAACACGGGCCGAAATTGGACAAACCTCCCTCAAGATTTTCGGCCACATGCCTCTATCACTCTCTTCTACGCAGGAACGAGGCGAACAGCCACACGCCGTTCTTGATGACGCGCAATCGCAAGGTTATCCTGCCGAGGAAGTCGATGTCGAGATGACCGACGTTGATCTCGAGCGGTTTGATTTGCAAAGCGTGTTAGGCGTGCTCCAAGGACTGAAAGAGGAGATTGCTGGGATGCCCGATAAGGACAGGAGGAAGGCTGCGGCGAGGGTCGCCCTGGGCCTTGCGTACGGTTTCGGCAGCGACCTGCATCCCGAAGTGACCGACGAGGTTGCATGATCAACAGACGGGCGCCGACAGACACCTTTTTTTTTTTTGTAAAATATCGTATGGATCACGTTTGTAAAGATCTACTGGCGCAATTACGACGCAGCAAAAGCCTTGAATCAGTTAATTGTATAATATACATCTAGTCATTTGTTTCCCCACAGCACTGAGCAAAAAAGATATGCAAGAACTTCACACCGCAGTTTCGTTCTCGGCATTGCCAGTTTCATCTCTGACCCCTCCTTCTGCAAAGCTCATGATTCCCACCAAGTCAAGCTTCGAAACCACGTCCTCGGCTTCTGGCACGTCCATCTCGGCGAGCACCTTGTTCACTGCCTCCAATGTTCCTACCCTGAGCGCATCCTTGAGAGCGTCGCTGAATCCTTCAAACACTGTCCACCGCATCATCAACGCTTTGCGAACTTCTTCGATGTCCAAGTCCTTCATTCCGGGACCCTCAAGAACAAGCTCATCGGGCGGCGGACCGTCAGGCACATTGAAGCTGATGGTGGAGTCTGGGTTTTCGGGCACAAGCTGGATCTGCTCTTTCTGCGAAGTGGAGGAGGCTTCAACGGCAGTGGCCGCCACGCGCGTGACAAGATGAGCAAAAGTGTCTTCGACGTCTTTGACGAAGATGGGTATGGCGCGTTTATCGCCCGTGATCATCCTAGAGTCGCGATGGGCGAAGATGATCAGTCTTGATGCGGACAGGCCACATATGAGGCGACAACCCACTTTTGGAAGAAGACGCGCACTCCGTCGCGGCCCAACTTGTCGCAGTATTGCAAGAGCAAACTTTGGTGTACGCACTGCTTTGCATATTTACTGTGTCCATCGCTCTCTGCCTGGAAGGCGGCGACGAGTAGGGCGTCGGATGCGCCTGGAACGACGACGTCGCGGTTGCTCTGTATGAAGGCAAAGGATTGGGCATAGTCCCAGAGCGCCAAACGGGAAAAGCGAGCGAGGGACGGGGTGAGCTCCGGTAGATCCTCCTGTTCCTCATCCTCGTTGGACGCGTCCGCATCCGGAGGAGGCGCGTGGGAGGAGGAGGCGACGGGGTTGAGTACTTCGTAGGCCGTTTCTGTGGTCTTTGGAATCGGAGTCGTATCCGCAATCGCGTTCTTGATCGGCGGCGGGGTAGGCTTGGGAGGAATGTACTGCACAGCGTGGTCAAAGGATGAGCATCACGGGCAAGCTGGAGAGGGGACATGCCTTGCTCTCCCAGCCCTCGTGGATGTCATCGCTGGTGATGTGCTTCTTCTGCTCTTTGATCTCTTCTTCGAGATCAGCCTGAAGCTCCTTCGTATGATCAGCGAGCTGGGCGATGTGCATTTTCATGCCATCGAGGACGGCCTTTTCTTGTTCATCCTGGGGGAGCGCTTTGACGCTGTCGTAGATCTGGATGAGGAGGGATAAGATCATGGCGTCGTATGTGGGTTGGTTTTTTGCATTGGTGGGCGGCGCTGCGGGAGATGGCTTCAACTGGAAGCGATCGACGAGATACTGGAAGAAGGCGAGGCCGACGAGGGACTTTCCAGCGTCGGCTTCCTCTGCGAGATCACCCGCTGTGGTTGCGGTTGCGCCTGCAATGCGCTGTTCGATCCTGAGGAGGCGGGGGCGGAGAACGTCGTTGCAAGCGATCTCTGCGTTGAGCGCCTCGATCTTATGTTTGCGGGACTCGCGCTTCTCGTGAATGTCGCGCTGCTTCCATCTGACGAGAGAGCGTTTGTCGACGTTGGGATGGCCCTCGATGTCGGAGTCGTCAGAGAGTTCGAGTTGGTCCCACTTTGAGTAGTTGAGAGGCATCGTGGATGTCGCGGATGAGCGCTGTCGAGGTCGCTTTTCAGGCTCACCGAAAGTTCTCGAATATGTTGACCGGGAGTGCCCGTCGTTGAGTCCGTCGTTGAGCTCGTAATAGCCGACGGGGTCCGTGCGAGTGGAGTGGCTGAGTTTCCATCTGATTCTTTGCTCCCAACACCCACCAACGCTCAACATGCACACCGACATCGAGCAACCACAGCAGCATTTCACCAACGCCGTGGACGCTGCTACATCTCTCCGTGCTGCCGCTTTGCTCTCTAGAAAGCGCCGCAAGGTCATTCCTGACCCGCCCACTCTGCCTCCTCGTCTCGCCGCAGAGCCCGCCCTTCAGCTCGACTATGGCTACGACGACCCAGGAGCCGTCATGTTCGACCCCCAGCTGCCCCACGTCACCCCGCAAACTGCCCAAGAACCAACGGACCGCTTAGAAGACACCGAGGACGGTCAGATTCGCGAAGAAGGCGAAATCAGCGACACTGAAAACTCGCCTCCACCACGACGCTCCCCCACCCCGCCCCCAAGGCTGAGACACAGACCGTTCGTTTCCCAGCCTCAGGAATCCGTCAGCACTGAAAGCCCCTTGTCTCCACCCCCACCGTCTCGCATGGAGGCTTCAACAATTTCCCCGCTTGAACCGTCTGACGCAGTGGCATCCCAAACCGCCAGTCTCGAGCCTTTCGTGCTTGAGACATCTACCTACCTGCTTGATGCCAATCATGTCAGACCAGGCCTCACCAGTTCGTCGTCGTCAGCCCCTCATCCACAACCAACCTCCTAACCTTGCTCCAGTGACCCAAGATCAATACAACACCACCAAGGACATCGTTCTTGAGCTCCTTGGATGGGGCGTCCCTCCCGAGTATTTCTTGGAATGCGGCTTGAGCCGCCATGTCATCTTTTACGTTTTTTCCGAGCTCAATTTGCGGCTTCCGGGCAATTTGGATACAAGTGGGCTTATTCCCTACCCGACACCTGAGATGCTCTCGCTTATACCAGTTTCTCCATCCCTGTCCTCGCGCTCGCTGCATTCTTGCTCGTCTACAATGCCGCCTCCGTCTGTCATCCCAGCTCGGGTTTCACTTGCCGAGCGCATGAGCATGGAAAACACTGAAATTCGCATGTCCTCGCCTGAGCCCTCTCCGTATATCAAGACCGAGCCGAGTTCGCCATCGTCCATTGATCTCTCCCATTCCCATTCGTTGCTCGCCATAGAGCAGCTTCGACGCCAGGAATTACTCGCTCGCAAAGCTGTCATTGCCTCTCGAAAGGCTCGGCAAAGCGAACCTCCAGGCTTTGCCGCCTCACCCGTGGACCAGGACGTCAACATGGGTACAGTTCCCCCTCAATGCGTCGACGATTTTTTAAAGACGATCGAGCCTCCTTCGCAACTGGATACTTCCGAAACCGACACCCACAAACGAGGATCCTCCATGGGTTCAACCTCCTTATCGAGTTCGGAACGCATGGATGTCGACGACATGATTCCTGGTCTACCTCTAGTTGACGCATCCAGAGATGCTTCTACTTCCTCGACAGGACCACA
The DNA here is from genome assembly GCA_038091415.1 of Leccinum variicolor. Classification (NCBI taxonomy): domain Eukaryota; kingdom Fungi; phylum Basidiomycota; class Agaricomycetes; order Boletales; family Boletaceae; genus Leccinum; species Leccinum variicolor. The sequence continues at coordinate 27,164 of JBBPOK010000013.1, read as the reverse complement.
TTCGATCCAGTCCAAGTCTTCCTCGAGCACGACCATCTACACTGAATATCAATCTCACACGGCATTATCTACCGGATCAACCGACAACTCAGGCGCTACTAGCAACGGCGCAGACACGGCGACGTCTTCGGACGTGACCGACTTAGGCTCACTCACGCCCATCCTTCAAGGCAACCTGAGTTATACGTCCTTGGATGGGGACAGCGGCCATCCACAGCGCCGAGGAATGAAGCGTCCTGTGGCAGCTGACTTTGTAGATTTTGACAGTAGCCCGGGACCCTCGCGTGCTTACGGAAGCTCGTCTTCTAACGGCTACTCCAACGGAGGTCCGTATCCTAATCCTTCGTCCAGGCGCAAACCCGGCAGTTTTGCTGGACTTAGTGGCATGCGTCGTTGTGTCATCGAGTTGAGTGATAGTGAGGACGATGGTGATCATCAAGTGGGGGATTATGAAGGGAACGACACTCGAGAATATTCCCCAGCAATTTCTACAGGATTTAACTCACGCGCTCCGCCCCGGCTCTCCGCGACCCCGACCATGTCTTTCGGCGTTACCAATGGCAATGCAGGGCAGCCGCTATCCACGGGTGGCACGACTGCGCTCGCAGAAAAGGAGGAAGAGATCAAGCGAATGCGACTGCTTATCGCTCAAAGGGAAGAGAAGAGATCGAAGAAGCTCGCGGCTGTAAGCTCATTTATACTTTTTGCGTATGAGGTGCTTGACTTGCACTCGTAGATATCCGGGAAGCTAGCCAATTCCGAGGCGCCAACCTTGGAAGGGCCTCTGATGGTAAAACAAGAATCGCTCCTCGGTCCACTGAGTCGCGATGATTCATCAATGCTAAGCCCCTCACAAGACTGGGAGAACCACTACCCTTCCGTTCCGGAATTGACAAGAAGACACGGTTCGTGTCGTTTGTTATCTCACCCTTGCTGGTCCGGACGTGTGCATTCCGCACGGCGATCATACGATCGGTTTGATCCTACGTTGACTCCTTTTGGATTCAGGTATCTCGGTTACAACAGTCGATGGCAAGTCCGATTCCCTGTCCCCCGGCAGTTCGGCGACGGTTCACACTCCCGGCACACCTGGTTCCACCAGCAATCGAAATGATAATGACTTACTAGTGCAAGAGACATCCACCATTGGTTCTCTCTCTCGGTTCTCCGCCAGTCCGACAACCGGCTGATATATTTCTTTTGCTTTTTCCCCCCCTTCTTTCCTTACTTCATGTCATTCTTTTTCTGGATCTATTGTGGCCATATTTTCTTTCGTCGTCGTTCCCTTTCAACCTTTGATACTTGGATTTTTTTATCTTCTTGTTTGTATTGTGTGGTGTTCTCACCGGTGTGGTTTCACTTTCATTAACGCCGGTGGTTTATTGGACTGGGGGTTGCAGGACGCGAACATTCCGCGCAGGACGGAGAGTCTGAAGACGATCAAGGTATGTTCGCCACCACTGCCCATTCCGTACTTCCCTTCCCCTTGCGTCGGTACTCATAACCCTGCTTTCGGTGTTGTCCCCTGTGACTTTCCTTTAACGGCTTGCATAGACTTGATGGTTACCGGAGAGACGCAATCCGCACAAGTGGCAAGAATCCGTTCCTTTTTTTCATGTTAGGTTGCTTCCCCCTTCCTAACTTCGCCCCCTTTTGCTCTTCCCCCTTCTCTCCATGCGACACCGTAATGGTATACTTAGGTTCCCTCCTCGAAAGAGGATATTCATCAAGAGTCCTTGGCCGCCGGTGATTCCAGCATATCATCGTCGGCACAGGTGCGTCTTCCAGCCTGGCTTGTTATGGAGGCCATGTGGCCTGATATGTTGATGTATGCTGATGTAAAGTGGTGGTTGCCGTTCACGATAGGTCGTCCGGCCCCAATTGCCGCAATCACGAAATGAAGCACCTCCGCAACTATCAAGATCTGGGTTTCCATTGTACGATTCCCCTCTCGTTCGATATCCGCTCCTTCGACCTCGGCTCGGACCGGATGGGAGCGCTGGGAATGCCTCTTTCGTCGATATGCAGTCTGAGATAACTATGGCGGCGCAAGCCAGTGCCCGTAGTACCTCCCCTACTAGTGTACCTTTTCCTTCCCCTATTTCCTGTACTCCAGGTGCTGTGTCCTCTCACCCTTGCTCTCCTATTCCTCTCCCAGACCTCAAGCAACTGAAGCAAGCGGTGCTGCATCGATCGTTTGCACAATTGTCAAGGCTCAGTATGGATCTCCGAGTGTGCTCATACGAGGTGCCCGGTGGGGGTGTATGCCGTGACAAGGATTGCGGAGAGCTGCACCTCAACCGAACAACGCAGGAGCCGAGTGGTACGTCGTGGGTTTGCTTCATGTGCGAGCTGACTGAACACATGAATCGCGCCGTTTAATTTATTGGTTGGTGGGCCATAGATCCGGAGGTTGCGGCATACGTCCATGAAATGCTTCCACGGCCGTGGAACGGACGGTGCGACGTGCGGGCAATTGAAATTGCGCTCGAGGGCGTTCGCTTGCGTGGAGGCGCCACAGAGGTTGACAGCCGAGTCCGGGAGGCGCTTGGTGGACTCGGTATACCGATTATTTGATCACGCTGACATGAATGGTCTCTTGCTTGGCCAGATCGTGATCGACACCCGAGGAAGCATGCGTGCACGGAATTCTTTTTCTCTTTTTCTTTTTTTTTTGTTCTTAAAAAAAGAAAAGAGCGAAAACCCAGTCGATGGTCAAAATGATAGGAAAGAGCGCAGAGCGCCACAGGAGCGTTGGCTCTTGAAGTGACGGAATGATGTACTTGACTCGCTCTTGAATCCCCCAGTTTCTGTTTGTCTTTTTGTTTTTGTTTTTCGAAATAATATAATTTTTGGCTGTGCACCCGATTGATTCCGAAAAAGGGTAATGATGAATAATCATCCGCGGAAAGGGGAATTATGAATTCCCAAAAGGAAAGATGTGGGAGTGGCGGCTGCGGAAGCAGATGTTGTGCCGGGAATTACCGGAATGTGCCTGACGGTGGAGATATACTCCGACGGCCAAATAAACAAACACATTGGGCACAGTCTTTTTTTGATCGTCCAGACTGAGACAACACACGCCCGTTGACATTCCCTCCCTTTTCCACCTCCTTCCAACTTCAGCGATTCCTTTTAAGGACGCCCTCGCTGACATCGTCACCTGCCCGCTCATCGTCGTGCACATCCCCAACACTTTCTCTTCCTCCCGCTCTCCGCCTCTCGTCGCCATCGACGCACTCTTCCCCCCTCAAACTACATGGCCTATCGCCATCACCCATCTACATCCAACAGCTCACCATCTTATCCGTATTCCAAGACCGCGGCTCATCACGGTCAGCAGCCTTCCCTTTCCGGCCAAAACCTCCAGGACGACCCTGCCTCATCCTCACCGACAATGCGTAAGCGCCAGCGCACAGGCCTCGATATCAACAACGCTGCTGTAGCCGATCCTCAGCAACCCCCGCCCCAACCTGCTCAGGCGCCACACGGACAGCAACCACCGCATCTCCCCCAGCCAGGTGGTGCCCCCGAGGACGGCTTCATCAATGATCAGGATGCTGCGGAAAGTGCTGGTGATGAGGATGATGACGAGGAAAAGCCAAAGGACAAGAAGGCGGGAAGACGCAAGATTAAGATCGAGTTTATTCAGGATAAATCAAGACGTCACATAACGTTCTCCAAAAGGAAAGCTGGTATGCGATCACCTTCCTTTACCTCTCTCGTGTGTTTTTCCTGAAAACGCTGCTTCACTTTCGCAGGCATAATGAAAAAGGTATATGCGTATATCGTGCCTTCGCCTATTTGCTTATCTAACACACTTCCTCAAGGCCTATGAGCTTTCCACTCTCACAGGCACTCAAGTATTACTTCTCGTAGTTTCGGAAACAGGTCTCGTGTACACCTTCACGACTGCCAAGCTTCAGCCTCTTGTCACCCAGCCAGAAGGCAAAAACCTCATCCAAGCTTGTCTCAATTCTTCCACGCAAGGCAGTCCTCATGGCGGTGCCATGCAACCCAACGTCCCTGTTGCGACACCCATGAACCGCTCGTCCCAATCCATGACTATGCCTCCTGCCGCCACTGCTAACCTTCCTGGCGGTTTGTCCATCCCAGGAGGCCCTGGTGGTGGTGCAACCAAAGAAGACGGTGATGAAGACGGCGATGACGAAGTCACCCATGGCGGTCGTGCTGCTACTGCTGGCGACAAGCGTCGCCGTCGCCCTTCTACCACGGGAGCTTCAGCACCAGGCCGCGCTGGACCTGGCTCTCCGCAGACCCCCAATAGTACTATTCCTCCCCCGCTTTCCATTCCTGGGGCTTCTCAGCATCAACCCCCCACCCAGGCACCGCCACCTCCACAAATCTCTCTCGGTTCTCCGACCAGCCCACAGCAGCAACATTCGCAGGTGCCTTCATCCCCGCAATACGGCCCTTCCCCCACTGGAGGCTATGCTCCTCATGGTCAGCATCATGGTCACCACGCCGGAAGTCCCACGGAGATGTATCCCGGACATATGATGACTGGCCCACCCTACTCGTACCCGGGACCCGGCGGCCCAGGAGGGCAGGGTACTCAGCCTCTAGGTGGCCTTGCTGCTGCTGCTGCCCAGCACAATCATTGGGCGCAGCCACCACAGGCCGGGCACTATGGAAGGAGATGATCGATAACGCCCTTTTTGTGTTTCACGCCCGCTTGGTCGGCATTCTTGTATCATTTTTGTCGAAATCGGCTCGTAGTCAATCTATGCAGTCCTTGTTCACTGGTCGTTCTTCCCGTGACTTCTCGATTTCTTTATCCCCTTGACTTCTTTTTTCTTCTTTTGGTACTTACGTTCACGCTTCGTCCCCGTTGAAAGTGTACGCTAATTGATCAATGCCCTGCACGACAACATTTCGTGTCTTGATTGCTATGTAGCTTTGGTTATAGGCTTTTCTACTACCCTTTAGGTTAGTGATGGGCCACCTGTTTGAGGCCATTACATTACAACTCAAGTATCTTCGAGGACACATCATTTCCGTCGGTAGACTGGGCAGACTGAAGGACCCTTTTGAGGGCCAGATGCATAAATACATTCGCAACATTTGTACATTCCGCACATCCCAAGAAGGCAGTGCTGCCAAACTTTGTCGTCCACTCGTAAGGTGTACTTTTTTCCGTTGACATGTCGCCTTTCGAACATGGGATTAGATTAATGGGGACAGACCGTCCTCGAGGGTTGTTCGATTCGCGGAGTGGACAATTCGAGTAAAGCGATCCGTTCATCTCAATTGCTCCCACCCGACGATCTAAAGTCTCTTTCGAACAAACTCGCTGCTCTACCATTTGAGGATCGTCCAGCCCATTTAATCCGCGAACGCTCGTTACGATATATCATCGGGGCGTCATTCAACGGCTTATAGATGCGCAACCATTGGTATTTCAAGCTGACAAGCTACCGATCGTAGTAGACTTATAGTTCAAAGGTGCGATTGCCAACGATAACCGTTTTGTCATTTTGACCAGGTATCACCTTGCCTCGACGGGACCGGACTCGCCACGAGTCGTCGATCATGGGTATCATAATATATTATGAATCCAATCGCCCTAGCCATGCTTTCCAATCATAGATCCATCGAATTCCAACATCTTTTTGTCTATGCGATTGCGTTTGACTATTATATCATCGCCCCCTTCCCCCTTCAAAGTATTTGCGGCCTTGTTCATCCCGCTGGCCGATCATATCGGTTTGCTGTTCAACCTCAAGTTCCCCACCCGTACGTCTGTGGGGAAGCGATGCGGCAGTTGGCTCCGCCTGCCGTACTGCGGCCGGGTCGTCCTCGGTCCCTTCGCACCCCAGAAACGGGAAATCATTTGTTGGTATGATTCAATGATCATATGATGTTCCTTGGGAACAACTATCCTTACAAGCCCAGCGTGGGCATGTCTCCAACGGCTCCAACGGTACCCCGTGGCACCCTTCAATGCTGAGCGCCCAGGCATATGGGCGCTCCCAGTTCAATCCTGTGGATTCCTATCTGATAACACGTATGTACACAATTTCTTGGGGGCCCACAATTTCACACGCACCGATCATCGCACTAGGTAAACAAGTGCTCAATCATGGATGGGCAGGTCAATATTTGTTGGAGGACGCCGTTCCCTGTCAAGCCACTAACGAGGGTCCTGTCGTTCTTCTTGAAGTTGATTGATCTGAGTCACTGACATGGACAGCCGAAAGAATTTTACAGCAGCCCTTCAAGTTGCACCACGGAGGTGCGGAAACAATTGTATTCGGGAACCCAACTCGGCGCCTGGCCAAACAGCTGTGTTATTTTTACCCCACACGAGACTCTGTCGTGAGCTTGAAACCTATCATATTGTAGTTTGCTAAAATTGACTTGACCAAGCAGAGCCGGCTTGACGACGTCATTGTTGTTGTTGCTTCTCACAGCATGCCACGTCAAACGTGAGGGGTTATGAAATTGTGATCGTTTACGCAAACGGGGGAGCATATGGCTGCCGACTAGATAAGATACCATCATGGGTCACTCACAGTCGACGCGGCCAGACCCCCATATCGAAATCGGCTCTGGGCTTGGCCAACCAAACAACCCAGGCTACCCCAATGCAGTTAGTTCAGCTCTGGTGCTTGTTTTGGTTATACGGTCGACCTCTGAAAAACCAAGAATACGTATTCTCGGCGTTACGGTACTGTAACATTACGCCAGCTGGAGCTCAAAGTTGCACTCGTGATGACCAAAACAGCCCACTTTTTCCCATGGAAATAACAAGCTTAATTGCGGCACTTACGAAATGCTCGGACCCTGGGCTAGCGATGACTGTAGTCTGAACTCTGTTTTGTTCTTCATGATTCCCTGAAGCACACGAAACACGTTCGCTAGGAATCGGATCGCTGAAACTAAAGGTATGCACATGACGGATATAACTCCCATGCGTGCTGATACCCCAAAAGGTCGCATGGATAGATTCCGTCACCCGAGGATGCAAAGGACTGCCAGTGTAGCACTGATAACGGTACTACCTACGCGACGCGTGCTGAAAAGTTTGTTAGATCCGAAGAGCCTAGTACTAGTAGAGTCTCGACTTGTTTATTACGAAGTGACTCAGCCGCTGGCCCCGTCGCCGTCGGTACGAAGAGCATAACCGTCAAACCTTGCGTCAAACAGTCCTGACCAGATTGGTCCAAGAATTCTGTACGGTACGGCAATATGCCAACTACATATATTCCCATCCGTTGGAAGAGGAACGCAACGCCAGACGAGACTCTGACAGGGGAGGGGAGGAAGGGCAATGACAAAACTGCCGGCAGACAGGCTTCCATTCCATTTCAAGGTTTGATTGGCATGTATTATTATTGCTGCGGTGATGCGGCGTGAAGGAGAAGGAGAAGACCCGGCGCGACGGGACTACGGAATTTCGTGATTGGTTGTGTATGGTGAGTCAGACGTGGAGCTCGTAGTCGTAGTCGTGGAGCTGATCGAACAGAATAACAAGATCTGAGTGACCCGCACCGGTGACTCCATGGCCCGAGGTCTTCCCCCTTACGAAGACGTGGACAGTCCAGGAAAGGGAGGGGGGAGAAGCAATGTGCCGGCAAATTGACGGTGACGCGGTGACGCTTCGTACCGTGGCCCCACGAACCTCTCATGATCAAGACCTTCCCGATCGCAGGGCCCTCAGGATGTTCGCATCCAATACGACAAGATAACGAATCAACACAAATACACATGCAAATATGTACGTAAACAAGAAATACAACACAACAACGACGACACGACGAGTCGACGACGCCATGTGATACCAAGGGCAGGCACTAGAAGCGTCCAAATGGGTACACGTAGCCAAACTGACTACCGGAACAAACGCGGCATCTCTGGGCTCCCGGACGCCGGTTTCAGGATGCGTCCATTTGAGCTTGAGCACGAGGCGTCAACGAAGCCCGTTGGATTCGGGAATTTCGGGTCGGTGAATCAATCGTAGGCACCCGCTATGTAGCGACCATTCGCGGATTTGTCTCTGCCAGCATGACGCATCCACAGGGAACGGGAACGCGTATTAGAGCGTTCGCAGGTTCGCAGATTAACTTGCACAGCAAGGCGAAAAAGAAACGAGGGTCCACGGGTGGCGTAGTCGAACCGTATCCCGTTTAGGCATCGGACGCCGGACGAGGAGAGCCTCCTTTTCCGTCGCCGCGTTTATTTCAATAATATCAGCGCTCAACGTTCTGAAATGAACCGATGATCATGCTCTGCCATCAGATTCTGTTCCGTGCACTGTGTGCCACTCGGTGAACTCCCTGGGAAGGGCTACCCACCGACATTAATCGCGCCGGAGAGATTCGCGTGCGTGTGGAGAGTTGCAATCAGTGGGCAGGAATACGGCGAATCCACCGATCTCATTTCGAAAAAAGGATACGACCTCGCCTGAGTGGAAGTCTGGTTCGAGATACGGATCGATTAATCGGCCATGCGTACCGGTCATACCGGGCATCGATCAGATGGTGGTTTTGGCGGAAATGCAACAACGCCACATCCGTTGGAAGGCACGTTGACCGGTGAGTTTTCCGAATTCAGTGGCTAGATCCGTGGCGCAGGAAGACAGGCAAATAGGAATGGTTATAGAGCTTGAAGGTTGATTGTGTTAGATTGACGTAGGTGGCCAATGATTGAATTAATCGGCCGCATGTAAAGGGAAACTACGAAAGCGGTCAGTGTCCTGAAGGGCCACCGATATCCTGTATGCAGTGAGATAATCTAAGCCCAAGTTGTATGGAAGGAGCCAGAATCAGATGCCGTCCCCTGTATATCCATTGAGAAATGACTGCATCGCTGAAAGCGGACCAAAGCCAACTGTCTCTTCGACGCGTTGCAATAGCGGAATGAAAACCTGTCTAGCGGGACTGATCACAGGCGGCACCATCATGCCCCCTGCGAGACCTCTCTTGAACCACGAATCCACTGCAGAATAATCAAGGGGAGAGGGCGTTCGAGCAATTGGCATACGCACCTAGCGGTTGGGCCATCACAAGGATCCAGAAATACACCCATAGTCTACCATAGATTCCTCCGACCTTCTTGCCTGTGGTACGACGCCACACCTTCTCGAGCAAGATCAACAACGCCTGTGACGTGAAGAACAGCACTACGAGCCAATCGAACTCCTTCCCGAGCATACATGCCGGGAATTCGTGGTACATTCCCGAAGCAAAGAATGTTCCAAACAACATCCCAATATCTCCGGCAAGCCATTTACCGAAGAATCCCCCATAAACAAAGAAGATCTGGCGCAGCATCTGATGCCATCCTTTGGCCCAGAAGACGTGCAGAGAGTCAGAGGTCCAAGGATTGTCCATGAGGGGAGCCCACTCTTCCTGTGAGCTGGAAAACGCTGTGACCGCGAACAAGGTGACGAATCCGTGGATCATTTTGAAACCAGAGATGAGCCATGTTCCGGCGACAAGGTGGAGCACGGTCGAAAATATGTAACGTTGTGGAATAGGAAGGTGAGGTCTGAACATCGTTCCTCCGCTGGGCGAGCCGACCTCTGGAATTAACTTGATGAGAGATTCAAGGGTATCAAAAATGAGAAAGTTTATGAACGACGATATGGCGGTAGCACGCAAAAAGGCAGAGCGCTCTACGGGCCGTGGATCGTCTGGGATATGCAAGCCAGCGCCGTACTGCCATCCTCGTCCGCGCATAGTAAACACTACTTCAAGCGAGTCGTAAAGCCAAGGCGGCAATGACGTGTTTCTTGGTGGCGCTACATCGGGAGAAGCCACATCGCCATCTGCGCTACCGTTGGAGTGACGGGCAGCGGAAGGCGGTTTAGACAGTACGCCTGGTTTCGTTTCACCGACTTTGAGCATCCCATCTCTCCTCCACGCAAAGTCGATGGCCTTGCCACTAATGTTCTCGGCGAATATTCCTATGCGATTGAAAGAACACATCAAAATGAAATACGTTACGCGACACTGGTGGCACCAAACCCGTACCTAGACCCCAGTTGTAAATGTTGAGTTCTGGTTCCGTGTACATGAATCGAAAATATGTTCCGAATGCGAGGAGGACTACCAGAGGAAGAAGCAGCAGCCGCAAGTAGAAGGTATCTGGACGTCTAGAGAGGTAGGCCATTATGAAGAAAGGAACCAATGGCGCGAGAAGATGAGGGACATGGTGGAGACGTAAGGGTATGCGATGTTCGGGAAAGGGTATTATCGATCGATACGCATCGTGAGCGCTACGAAGAGAAGTCAGACTGGAAGAATCTCAGGCTGTTCGCTGTAAACTTACTACGCACGAATGGCGGACGACCACATGATATGCTAAGGAAGGGTTGGCACCGTGGGAAGGTATAAGTATCTCCCCGGAATGTGTCGGAGAGGGCATCATTCGACTTGGGCGACTCGGAGGTGGGGGTTCCGCTTGACACTCAACAAGTTGTCAATGCCAAAGTCACGATACTATGGTCTCTCTCATCCCTAATCGATCGTGATTTCCGAGTTCACCCCGCTGAACTACTTATATGATATATCCGTCCCAACAGGGTACACACACAACAGTCAACTTTCCCTTCATTTCATGAGCTATCACTGCACTCTTGCATACTGCATATCATGCCAACTTGATGTCATTGACGGTCAAGCCAGGTGTTACCGCTGCTGGACAGATGTACCATGTCGTGTCTTCTATCCTATCTATCTTCCCCATACCCAAGCTTTTAATGCTCTCGCCGTCTTCCAACCCCTTCAAGTCGCCTCAACTCGAGCCACTATGTATAGATCAGGTTGCATGACCCCTAGTGCATTTGCGTGACTAACAATAGCTTGCTCGTGGTTCCCGGAGCTACAAGTTCATCAAGAATGGTATGGGCTGCATTGTGCGGGACTCGATGCTCTTCTGTTCACAGTCGTAACTATCACCAAGTTTTTCTGTTTTGAAGTTCCCTCCCAGGCAACCATCGATACGGCCCACTTCAATTCAGGCCACGAGCAGACATCCATGCTACGTACCCACCTCACAATGCTATGCTTCCCAGACTCCACAATGATGCTCCTATATCTCATTGCCTATGCATTGCACTGGACAAAGCTGTGCTTGTCTGTTGCAGCATTTCAAGACGGTGTACACAGAGTATGGCACATCTCACTGTAATCATGAGGAAAGTGAAATATGATACACAAATCGACATCGACATCACGAAGATGTCGTCTATTGATCCTTCACCATCGGATTTTACTGTGTCACGCTGGACTGATCGAGTAGATAGTCCATGCACGAGTGCTGACTCGTCCCGAAATCCCGGAAAATGGAAATAACGAAACCTCGTTTATTTCACTACCAGTCACATCGGGTCGTCTGAGTCGAACGGTGCCCTCTCCAACGAATTCCAGGTGGGCGTTGAGGGGTGCCAACTTTCGTGAAAATAAGCCTGGAGCCAAGCAACGTCGTGTTAACGCCGAATCTCAAAACCAGCCACTGGCAACGAATTGAAATCAAATGATTCGAGACTCTCTTATCTATCGATAGCGCTCTCGATCGCCGAGTAGACCCGCATCATGATCAAGATACTTGTAGCTGCCCGCAATTTTTTCGTCAGTAGACCATGGTCACTCACTCTCTTCGGACGGTCACTTCTCCTGATTTCGCTGGAACTCGTTGTGAACGCTACCTGCTTGGGTATCGCAGCGCGCTCGCACGCAATTATACCACTCGCTGTTCTCGCTTGGGTAAAGTGGAAATCTAATTGGGCATGCAGAGCGCAGGGCTGACCCCCCTCCTCGCAGACGATTGGGCTGAGGCACGGTAAGAACGAGCTTGCTAATCCGAGTGACTCTAGTCGCCGAACCAGTTGCACACAGCTCTCGACGCGGACCACATCAGGTCATTTGATAGATGGCTCTAGTTTCGTAAGTTGTTGCATCTCATCTTGATCTGCCTCAATTTGTTGATCACCACGATAGTAACAAGCAGTACTGATACTCGGACCCAGTGCGATTGATAATGCCACGCGAACGCTCATCAATCACGGACGACTTGCAATAACGTGCGGGCTGTTCTTTTCTCTCGGGCACAGCACGATAGTGATCGTAGTGGTATGTTCTTTGTTCCCGGTCCTTATCGAATCCCGTTTCGACGTACCGGCGCCGGACAGAATGTGGTTCTAGTGATCAGCATGAGCATCTATGACAAACTAAGCGGTGTCGGTAGCATTGGGTCGATAGTCGGTGGGTGCGTATCACCGCCCCACACGCTATTTTCATAACCTCTCGTAGGGACGGCGATCAGTGGATCATTCTTGTTCATCGTTGGTCTCGCTAATTCGATCATTTTGTATAAGATCCTACGTCACCGTCGTCGTCAGGTATGTCAATCACCCAAATCTATTTTTGATGTACGCACTCAGATCATCGGACGGACAGGCGAGACGTAAACTAGATTCAGAGCAGGGGGAAACGAATGAGGAAGTTGCGCCCAAGCAGGGCATGCTGATGATGCGACTACTTGGGCCTTTGGTCAACTTTGTGAATCGCCCCTGGAAGGTGCGTCCGTGCGGAGTTGAGGAGTCAGGGTACTTGATCAGTCAAATTGTCTGTAGATGTACCCTGTCGGTGTTTTGTTTGGCCTGGGTGAGCCTTATGATTTCCCTCGTGGATGAAGAGAGAATGATTTCCGTAAGGCTTTGATACGGCATCGTCGATTGCTCTGCTTGCTATCTCTGTACTAGCCAAGGGCGGCAAGAACAACACGCGTATACCCCCATCGGAAGTGATCATACTGCCTGTGAGACATCATTGCGCATTTCCCTTGATCTACGCGATTCACTATCGCACAGGTATTATTTACGACAGGGATGACCTTGGTGGATTCACTCGATTCGATACTGATGTTGTATTCGTACACTGAATTCGCTCACCATTCGTGGAGGATTTTCGAGCGAAGCAGTGCCGGATCTGAAGGCGTGGACGCGCAACCTGTGGATGTTCGTTGCGAAGAAAAGGCAGCGGAGGGGTGCCCAGGGACGGCAGACGAAGCAGTCGTCGAGCGGGTTGACCAGTCCGGCGATGCAATCGAAACGGCGGACGACGCGACAAGGGGCGGAGCAAAGCAGATGTTGATCAGACGAAGCACGCTGTCGGGACTGAGCATCGTGCTTACGACGATGAGTATCTTGCTTGCGTTTAGGTGAGCGAGAGAAGATGGGATCAAAGGCGCGACTGATATCGGTGCAGCATCTCGCTGATAGAGATAATGGGACTGATCGGACAATATTGCGGCAAGTGCGAGGCTGCGGCGTCGGCTCCTGATGGTGGTGGACTTGCCGGCAAGTGGTGGAGGGGGTGGGCAGAGGTAAGTGGAGCGAGGGGTGTGATGGGGTGATTGATGTACTGAGCCATTTGTAGGCGAACGACAACTACGGGTACATTGGGGCAGGTATAGTCGGTGTATTCTTGACAGTTGTGTTGATGTGGTACGGTGCGAGGTGGATCGTAGTGAAGTTGTTTTGGCGTGTTAGTATTTGAATCGAAATCGACTCGACCATCATATGTTCGAGAGAGATCACGACAACTCACGACGACGATATTTGTATTGTATTCTCAGTAGATAGTTCCCCCTTCTCTCATGGTCCCTCTCCCTCTCCGTCTCAACACCGATGTACACATTTTACCCCCAGAACGATCAACATCCTCTCCCCCTTCTCATTCTCGCTCAAATGCCGCCCGCGCTCGCAGTGGATCCACCGCGTCTACCACATCCTCAATCTCTGTCGTCTCTCCCTGTCCATCCTCATCCGCCTCCGCCTCCTCCGACTCCCTACCTCTCCCAGCGCCTGCTGCCCACTCGTCACAGTCAAGCTCGAGTCCACATAGCCCTTCGCCGGATGAAACAATTCGGGCACCCTCCTCTCAGGCTATACCCGAGTATGTACTCGCTCTCCACGATTTCGTCCCCCAACAACAAAACGCGACGTGTCTCTCCTTCCGCGCGGGACAGGTCATTCGTGTATTCAATCGTGACCCCAGTGGCTGGTGGGATGGCGAACTGCACGGTCAGAGAGGTTGGTTTCCGAGCAACTACGTCAGCGTAGACGAACGCGTCATCTCCCTAACCGAGGAACAGCTTCGCCCCACCGTGAGTCTCGTTTGTTTATTTCGGCCGCTTTCCGTTAATTTGCATCACAGCCTCGCCAACCCTCCCGCCATGCACACACTATGTCAGCCGTATCAGCCGCATCATGGGCTACTACCCCCTCCCGCGGCTCATCTCGCAAGGATCATCGTCCTCTGGTCACCGAGGCCCTTGGTCCTGATATCGCCTCATATTGCCCCCCTCTAATGGTTAATTTATTGCAAAGCTTATCCCTCCTGCAAAGCGCGGTTAGGTCCAGTCGCATATCTCACTTTCAGCCATCCACCGCGTGCATCATCTCTTGCGTCCGCTTCATTCTCTCTTCCGTAGAGTGCCTGCCCCGCGAGTCACCATTGCTTAGGCGCTTTTCCACCCTCGCCGTCGAACGAAAACAGATCCTATCCGTTCTCGCTTCTCTGGTATCACAGGCGAGGAGAGCCTCAGAGGAGGCATGCGATGAAGACGCACGAGACGCAGAGATCGAGGGCATGCTCAAGCTTGGTGGTCAAGTGTTTTCCCAAGTTCGCCGATTTCTAGCAGTCGCAGTTCAATGTGGCATTGAACTCCCGGAGAAGGGACAGTCCTCGCCTACCGACACCGTCGCGTCAACTCCTTTGCATCTCGATCGCGGCTCCCCTGACTCGATGACGAGACTGTCAATACCACCAGAAGACCCTATCCATCTCTCCAGTCCCAGAGATCCCATGTTGCAAGAGCGCGAAATGCCGGGTTCCAGGATAGCTTTTCGTGCAAAAAGCCTCGGCGACCTCCGATCTCAACGGAAAGCACCATTATACCGAGATTCAAATTCTTCTGTTGCCCCCTTGTTGCCTCACCGATCCGTCGCTTCCCGTGCAAAGAAAGAGCATTATCTCGTCTATGACGCTACCAACCGCCACAAACAGGCCATGTTGTCGATAAGCAGTACTTCTTCGTCTTCCTCGTTCTCTTCCGCAGAGTCACCCAGGCCTCACTTCCTGCCCTCCTTCCCTTCGGGACCTTCGACTTCTGCCGAAGTTATGGAAGCACTCAAGCACACCCATGATCAATACCTCTCCACCATCGCTGCCTTTATTGGTCACGCACATTCCCATTCCCGCTCGTCTCATGCATCCAGTACAGGCCACATGTACGAACTCGTGCGAGAGATCGTTGAAATGGTTTGCAAACTCCTTACTATTGTCGAAGCGGTCATGCGGCATCCGGACATTCCCAAACATAAAATAGGGAATCTCAGGTCAGCGAAGGAGGGACTATACAACGTGACAAGTTCGCTTGCAGAGTCTGTTCGACTTCTCATGGTCCCCCTCTCGCCGGATGTGACGGAGGAAGCAGAAAAAGCATTATTGATTCGTTCGGCTACTGCTGCCTGCAAAGCCGGTGCCGATTGCGTTTCCGCGGTCAAGATATGTCTGAGTAGAACCTCGGCCGAACAACAGTTCGTCATCCAAGTCCCGGTGAGGACAAACTCGAGCACTGCGACATTTTCGTCCGGGACATTTTCGCGGAGCCATCGAAGCGGATCTTCCCTTCACCAGTCATTTCGAGGCAGCATCGACGAGGATGTCACCGTTCAGGGCCAAGCACCAACGAGTCATGCCCCAAATACACTGTCACAGATCAAGGAGACGTCTTCGGATTCGTCCGTTCTTACTGGTCATTCGAAATCATCTGAGGAGTCGCAGGATACCGCGCCTACCTCTCTGGAGGAGGAACAAGACACTTCGGTGTATTCGAAAGCTGACCCAGTTGAACCAGATGTCGTGTCTTCATCTTGTCCGGAGCCGACCGAGGTCGATTCTGTAGACGCTCAAGGCGACCATGAGGCCGCGGACGCCTTTGAAGACCAGCTCGTGCAAGGCAGCATGTCGTCTGTTACCCTCGACGTTAAACGTGACCCTCTGGGTCACGATCACTCGGCTGAGGATGTCATTTACAATGCCGATGGTCACCTCGTTGCTGCATCCTTGGAAGTGCTCGTTGAGAAGATGATACCCCACGATAGCATTGTCGATCCAGCTTTCTCCGCCGTGTTCTTCTTGACGTTCCGGTTGTTCTCGACGCCGTTGGAACTTGTCCAAGCCCTGATTCATCGTTATAATATCATGCCTCCCTCTAGTTTCTCAGAGGAAGATATCCTTCGGTGGCAACAGTACAAGGGCATTCCTATCCGTCTTCGCGTGTCCAATTTTGTCAAGACCTGGTTGGAAATGTACTGGCGGACAGGTGTAGATGATGTGGCTCTCCGACACTTGGACTCCTTCACTCGCGAAGCGCTCCAGCAGTACTTCCCCGGACCGTCACAGCGCATTCTTGATCTCATTGCTATACGACAGGATGCGAACACGAACCTGATAAGCCCCAAGAGCGAGCGAGCTCGCGACCCAGGGATATCCATCAATCCACCGTCCTTTTCCCCTTCCGAGATCCCTCGGCCTATGATGACCAAGGCATTATTGTCGAACTTGCGGAACAAGAATTTCGACTCCGTCACCGTCACCGAATTTGATGCTTTAGAGCTTGCAAGACAGCTGACCATCATGGAGTGTGATCTCTACTGTGCAATCCAACCCGAGGAAATCCTGGAAACGGGGCAGGAGTGTGCGAAATCGCCTCTCAACGTTCGAGCTGTCTCCTCCCTAAGCACTGTAATTACGGGCTGGGTGGCTGAGAATATCCTGAACGAGCATGACACCAAAAAAAGGATGTCACTGGTCAAGTTTTTTATCAAGGTTGCAGATGTAAGCATCTTCTTGTTGGAGTTTGTTCTGATCGGACTGAACTGCGGACATAGCGCTGTACATCTTTGCACAACTTTAGCACTCCCCGTTCGATCCTTGCAGCTCTTGATTCCTCGACTATATCTCGCTTGCATCAGACATGGCTTGTAAGTCGAGCACCCAAAATATCAGATCTATTCTTACGACAAAGTTTTCAGGGCGTTCCGCAAAAGAACAAGATGCAGCTGGAGGCGTTGCGACGATTGGCAGATTATAGTCGCAACTACCACGAATATCGCAGTAAACTTCGGAATATTGCCCCGCCTGCCGTACCTTTTTTGGGTAAAGTTGACCTCTTGAAAGAGAAAGTACCAAATACTCACCACGTCGCGTCATCAGGACTTTATTTGACAGACGTGACATTTTGTCGAGAGGGTAATCCTTCGTACCGAGATTCACCATTGGCCCCTGGCAAAAAACTACTGAATTTCAACAAATACCATAAGTTGGCTCGCATTGTTCAAGGTCACCCATTTATCTCTCCGTTTGATGGTGTAGAGTTGTTGAGATGTCGTTGATAGATATGCAACGCTTCCAAGTACCTTACAATCTCAAGAAGATCCCCGAAGTCCAAGAGTACCTGAACGTTGCTTTCGAGAACTCTAAACATCATGGCGACCTTCAAGACCTATATAGGAGGAGGTCCGTCCCAAGTTGACCTTTGAAACGTAGCTCCACTGACCGTGATCATGATACACAGTCTGCTTGTTGAACCCAAGCAGCCGGCTGATACTCCGCCAACAAGTGACATGCGTCACCTCTTTAATTGGGCAACACGTTCGCAGGCGCAACAGCCCACATCTGCCTAATCTTCTGGGACATTACTATCTGCCCTCCTAATGTGCTCGACGATCCTAGGGCTGTCAGATCTCTCATTTTCGACTTCTGTCTGGTTGTTGTCCTGTTTATGATATAATCTCGGTTTGTCTCTCTTCATTGTTCTCTGTCGACCGTCCATCTACCTAATTCCTTGAAGCATGTTACTCACTAAACATCGGCCCATTGCATACACTTTGGTATATCATTTGCTGTTACAACTGTTTCTGTCTTGTATACTTGCGCGGAAGTAGCTACATAGTAGTAATCAACTCGGCTCCACACTCTATCGAGAGTTGTCACGAACTCCAATGATAAGATGTTACACAGGAACTAATATTACTATTTTCCCTCCTAATGTCCGACGTCCATCAGAACGAATTCTGAACTGGCCCGATCTCAAAGTCAGTGTCACGCTGAAAGTTGGGCAGTACCAGACACCGTGACCACGAACCATTGGCATAATGATCCATCGCAAGATCCTCGAAGAACTTTTACAGCAGCCTTTAGGGCCCTATCGCGACCACGACATCCTGCACGAGACAATATGTCAGATGAAAGGCGGAACCCAACTCGTCCTGTACTCGTTCATCCTCGAACACGACGGTCATCTCATTGGGTATGGTCAGGTCACGACTGTCGGCGGGCTGTCCGGTTCTGACGACTCCGTCTCTATAGTCTCGACGAGTCCGAGCGCCCCTTGGATGGCCAAGACGACCGCACGTTCCGCTTCCGCGGCGTTCTCAAGATCACCAATCCCGAATGGCTGTCCGATTTCGGGCTCAAGACTGTCGAGACCGAGCTCAACCTGCGCGCCCAAGAGCGCGCGCTGCGAGAGGGAGAACGGCACCCGCCACAGCTCACATTGGACGGTCTCTTCGCCGGCGGGCTGCTCACCAAGTCCCGCGACTCTACGTGGCGAAAGGAGGGCGAGACGAGGCTTACGGTGCTGATTCAGGGCAAGAAGAACATGCCGGCGACTTTTATGCGGTGTGCGTACGTTCAAGTTGCTGCTGGGTTGTGAAACTGAACGTTGCTCGGTCGTCATATATTTTAGCTTCCCTCGCGCCAAACGGCCTCTTGTGGAGCTCGAAAGCCCAGTGAGTCGCCCAGTTCACGATCGCGTATTATATATATTTATATTTATCATTCCGACGAACGTTGTGGTCTCTGCTAGCGGCCGTACGTACCAGGTGGCCACCATGGACGTCGAAACCTACTCGCTCTCTGAAAACTTCTTTTGGCGATGGCGACTCCTAGCGCTGATGGAGAAGATCAGCAAGCAATACCCGTACGTTCCCGCGTCGAAGCGAACGCCGATATGGTTCGTCGACAAATACGCTGGGTATGCGTGTCCGCCCGAAGACAAGCACCGTCGGCTCATCTTCAGCGAAGACGACTCGGACGTGGACGACACGGGAAGAACGGTGATCACGCGTCACCTTCTCAAGCCTCACGCGAGCGAGATACTCGGTTTGTTCGCTGCACAGGCTGATTGGCTTATCACGCACAATGAGGTGAAGAGGGAGCATCTCTTTGATATCTCGTCCTGGAAAGAGTTTGCAAAGAGGGTGAAGAAGGAAAGGAAGGAGGCTGCGAGGCAGGGTGTGAGGTGGGGTTGGGCTGCGGGACAGGAAGCTGAAGCAGAATCTTCCGAGGAAGGATCATCATCATTGTCTGAGGAAGACGTGGAGCTTGAAAGCAAGATCGGACTCGCGCACCGACTGGCTAGGGAACAGCCGGTGATCGGCAAGACCAAGAAGATTCTAGCTCGTAAGCTCGAGATCGCGCTGATGAGGCCACCCCGCGTCAGGAGAGCGAGTGTTTCGTCGAGTTCTGGCAGTGAGGGGGTTGTTCCGGGCGGTGCAGTATACGCGTCGGATTTCTCGGAGCCCTCGGATGCGGAGGAGAACGATGAAGACGATCAATATGACGAAGACGAGGTCGTGGATCACATACCGTGGCAGCTACAGCTGCCGGCCCTCTTGCCAGACGTGGACGGTCGATGGTGGTGTCCCTTGCCGTCGTGCGATTACCAGATTGACCTACACGAGCTCCCTGAGGAAGACCACAGACGGGTTCCGGAGGTCGGGTATATTCTGCAAAAGCAATGGCGGAACGCGGCATACGACGATAAAGTTCTCGAAGGATTTAGTCATTTGGTTTTTAGGCACTACTCGATACACTTGGAGAAAAGGGGCGTCAAGGTCGAGTCAAAGAATGGCAAGGCGAGTCCTGCAACCATTTACTTTGATGGGTTCATGCATATGACACCGATTACAGAAGCGATTTGCGTTTATCAACGACAGACCAAGGCAACTTGGTGGCCAGGGGCCCATCCGAGGGCCCATGCCTGCACTTGGAACGTTGGGGGGCGAGTCACGAGTCATTCCTACCTTGCATGCACCACATGCAGAACATTTCCGATGAGTTGCACACTGGAGGGAAATTACTAGTTTACAAACCAGGAAAACACACTAGCCTGACCAGTACTGTTAAACGACGTTAGATGTTTCAGAATGAGCACAGCTGTACGATTATTGCGAAAATAATCCGCGTAGTATGGTGCTCTAATCCTCCCGCAATTTAAAAAACGCGCGCCCGAATATGGGAATATTTTGCAACGTGATACCCGATTCCGTTCCTCTCGAGTTTTAGTCTATCATCTGCGACCCTCCTTCTACCAGCGAAAGTGTTCGGAGCAGTGTGAGCGATTGGGGGGTACGTGTCCTTTGTCACCCCAGGGCCAAAATCATAGACGAATGGCCGACTTTGAGTCACTCCAAAGAGTCTGGAGCTCTCGAGAACGATCGAATATACAGGCGATGAATCGTTCCCGGGAGCATGCACGCTCCAGCCTTGTGACGGTTGACGAACGTCCCAGAAAGCGATGACGCCGTGTCGGGCCGTTCCAGCGGCAACAAAACTGGCGTTGCCTCCACCGCAAGAGACGGAATATATAGGTTCAAGTGACCAAGGGTCCGTTAGGGTAAGGACGGGAAGGAGTGCTTGTGGGGAGGCTGAACCGGAGGTTGAGGGACTTTGTGAACGGTGGGAGACACGGAGGTCGTGTATGTGGACTAGGCCGTCGTACCAACCTGAGACGATGATTTGTTCGGAAGGACCGAGGGGCGAGGAGGGTGGGGCGCATGTGACGCCAAACACGGCCGAGGGGCGATTCCTGGGGGACTGGAGGGTGATCAAAGGAGTGGAGGAGAAACCTTCCGGAGATATGTGGTAAAGAGAAAGAGGTGCAGGGGACGTAGTGCCGAATACGGCGTATGGAGAGGAGGACGACATGCAAAGGTGGCTTGTCCAACTCTTTGTGCCCAAGTTGACGGAAGCGGGAGATGAAAAATTGGACATAAGGCTAGTGAGGGAGACTGAACCCCACTGAGAGAGGGATAGGAGGGTATCCGATGCACAGGATATGCTCTGTATGACATTTGCACCGTGATGGTGGAGAACACTATGCGGTGTGCGTTCGATCTCGATTTCGCGGGATTGGCGGAGGGGAGGTAGACAAATTTGTTCGACGGAGCCATCCTCAAAGCCAACAAATACTGTACGGTCTTGACTGTGGTCGAGAAGAAATGCGACACTAGTGATGTCAGGCTGGACTGTAGCGGGACCTGAAGTAAAGGTATGTGCGCGCTCAAAGACGATGCGAGACGGGGATTCATCGGAAGTGTCCTGTATGGAGTAGGAGTAAAGTACGTGGCCAGCGGCGATTAATAACGTGGAAACGGAAAGGGCGATGGTGGGTTGTAGGATTCCGTGCCAGGGGCGGGAGAGAGGACGCGCGATGAAGCTGGCACGCAGCCAGGCTCGGTCTGCGAGAGCGTCGTAGCGGACCTGTTCAAAAGCAGACCATCGGGAGCGCGAGCAGTGGAGGGTGAGGGAATGACTCTGGTTGTTGTTTCTAAGAAATATGGACCAACCAAAGTGGTATACCTGGCTGGAAAATATGAGCGATGGAATTCGGGAGTGTCTCTGGACATACGATGTGATGGAAGAGCCTGGAGGTGGATGCTAAATTTGCAAGGTCTTCGGCGTCGAGGTGGTCGATGATGAGCATGAGCACATCTGCGTTCAACATCCGAGTCTGAGTCGAGAGCGCCGCGGCGTCTAGAATGGTTCGACCGACGAGGAGGCGATTTCACAGAGGTCAGACGCTCTCGTCCAAGCTATTTCGAGCTACTCCACTCGAGCTATGCATAGACATGCGCTGCAGAGTACAAGACATCGCTCAAAACGCCAGCGTCGCCTCCATCAAGTAAGTTCGTCATTCACTGCTTCCTCGCACTCGCAGATGCGGCCCAAGGTCCTTCCCGCCCAGCAGTGGGCTGACCGCGCACTCGCCCTAGATCTCGAGGCCAGCGAGATATCAAAGAGCATCCTCGTCGGCGCCGTCAGTGGCAATCAGTGACGAGTGGTCGATGTTGGCTCAAGTTCCGTTACTCGAGACACATACGCCCATCTCCATTTGCCAGGCGAGTACCCTACCCTTCCGTACGTCCCGTTCGATCCCCTGACCCTTACCCCAGCAAGTCGCACAGCAGGCTTTCCGCTTCTGTCTAAAGCACCAGCTCAAGGTCGATTTCCGTCGCCTGTGCGAGACACTCCGACTTCACCTCACCAACGTCGCAAAGTATGCCCCCACCTAGGTGCACGAAAAGGCCGCCTAGGCGGCGAAGGGAAGCGGAGGAATAGTTGGCGGAGCAGCATCGACAACGCGAGATGGAGCGGGCTGCTGCAATGGAAGAAGCGCGCAGGAAGGCGCAGCGGGAGCAAGAGCCTGAGGCGGAGGAACGTGTAAAGATGCGTCCGCACTCTGCCAAGATGGGTCCTCCTGCGGTTCCGCATGCCGAGGGGGCTGGCGGTCGCGTACTGCCAGTGGTGCTTCCGCCCCTACGACCGCTTCGACTACGGCGAGCACAACGACAAGCACGACAACTGGCGGCCTCGGCATCTGCACGTTCAGAGTCCGGCGCCGTCACCTGTCAGTGCGAATGCGACGAGTGGGGACCACCGAGGATCGGAGGCGGTGCGTGGCGTCAACGTATAGCTGAGAAGGAGCGTGGTGAGCGGACGCCTGCCTGGGTCACCCGCCACTACCAACGGCTGCGCTGCCTCCGTCCGAAAGCAGGAGGGACGCAGACGGGTTCGAGACGGTTGGCGGTTCCAGAATTACGGCTGAGGTCGAGGCGGACTGATGGGTGAGCAAGGTCGAGGATTCTTCATTGCACCGTATGGTCATGCCTATGCTTGTTCATTTCCTTTTTCATTTCATGTTCTTCACCCTACCAGGCCCCCCCTTGTCTTTCCCCCAAAAATACCATGGCTTCAGTTTATCCATCAAGGTTGTAGCCTCACATATTACTTTGGAACACTCATGGCATTTTCATAAGTACTCCACTGCGTAAGTAGTGATGCATGGCTTTTACAGGTATGGGTATCTTGTAGATTGATCTTGATGATAAGGATGACCCTATCATATCTGAATGTTTGATCCTATCAAGTCTATGTTTGACTCTACCTGAGCCAACTGTAACATGGTATTTCTAGTTGCCAATTTTGATCATAATCTTTTTGCTGCTGTCTATGCTTCCTCTGGACATGTAAATTGGGATGGAATATGGACTATTTACACTTACCATAGACAATATGTCTTGATAATCAGAAAAGTTAAGTTGTGATATAAATGCAATGTTTTTGCTCCACATCTCCATACAGAATTTCATTCATAAACCAACATGCATGGAACATGACTGAGTAGTACATGATCTCCATAGATTCTGTTTCAACTATTTCTCTTTGCTCTTTTGTCATCTACTGTTCTTCTTAAAACAACTTGATGTCCTGACTTCCATACCAGAATCTTAGAAAGAGAGTTCATTACATTGCTGAAAATAGAGGATTATTCATGAAAAATCAAAGATATGCATAACATACTCATCCGGTTCTGAAGAATGACCTTCAAAATCATCTCTACCTTCTCTTCTTTGGATGCTTTGCCATACTGATCAAAAATTCCCTTCATAGCTAATTTCACCTTCTTGGGTATGTTTGATGCCTTGTACTTTTGAGCAGCAGAAAGAAGTGGTTCAGGATCTTTCTGATGGAAAAGATAGAAAGAATGTTCCAGAATGAGCAGTGTATCTAGAAAGCAATAAAATAATACATTGAGTATTATTTTGTCTTTCAAAAAATTTTGGAACAAAAAACTAAATATACCAGTGGCAGTCAGAAGGATTTGCTGCCATGTACTCAGATTCCTCTATGATTTTCAATGTTTTTCTAATAGAAAATAAAATGGATGAGGAACCTACAATACTTTTAGGCTTCAGAATGGAAGACTGCATGGTATCCATATTGGACTGAACAATAAAATGTTATAATAGAAAAATGATACAGTTAATTCACATACTGTTTTATTGTGAATAATCTGACAATGACAAATTGAATTGAATTGTATAAACAAAAACCAGAACATCATAAAAATAGATTCACCATCTATCAAAAAATGATATGGTCAAAATTGGGTTGGTATAATAAACACTTACAGGCTACAGTTGATACAGATTAATATAGATCAGATGTTGAAATATCATCACAATAGTAGTGAAGAACTTACATCCTGCAAGTAATAAAGCAATGTATTGAGCACAATACAAAATGAATGGTAAAATAATATACTTACAGCCTTGAAATGATCAAGTAATCAGTAGGCATAAAGAATGAAATTAAAACACAATATAATTATTGATGCATACCATCTGCGGGGAATCCAAAATATGTATTATAGTATAACAATATTCTTGTGTAATAACATACCTCCTATAATGATGGAAAAATGAAGAGTTTGAATGTCATTATAAATTTGCTGGTTGAACATAACTCACAGTCTTCAATAAGTGAAATACAATAAAATAAATGACATAAATGACATTATGATTTCAAAGAATAGAAAGCTCACCAGCTAAATGAATCAGAACAAAAAAGAATTGAAAATGTGCATTCATAATGATAATGAATCACTGATGCAATATAGAACATACATTCTATAAATAATCAGAAAGGAGCAAAAAATGAACATGTTTTGATATGTGAAAAAATGACAGATGATCTATGACTCACAATCTGTTTTTTGGTTGGAAAAAACCCCAAAAACAGTGTGCATGGTGCATTACAATTACTAGTGTTTCGGAAGTGATTCCATGATGCAAAACTTACAAACTAAGGATAACAAAGCACATGAATGAATGGATGGAAATAATATGATTAGCATTACACTCTATGGCATATTCCACAATGCACAACTCACTCTCTGTCATTTGCAGAGCAGAATTGAGAATGAATGGACATGGCATCATCAGCATCACCACTCTTAGGCACATTCCACAATGCACAACTCACAACCTGTCATTTCCAATGCAGAATTGAGAATGAATGGACATGGCATCATCAGCATCACCACTCTCTGGCACATTCCACAATGCACAACTCACTTCCTGTCATTTCCAGAGCAGAATTGAGAACGGATGGACATGGCATCATCAGCATCACCACTCTCTGGCACATTCCACAATGCACAACTCACTTCCTGTCATTTCCAGGGCATAATTGAGAATGAATAGACAATCATCAGCATCACCACTCTCTGGCACATTCCACAATGCACAACTCACATCCTGTCATTTCCAGAGCAGAATTGAGAATGAATGGACATGGCATCATCAGCATCACCACTCTCTGGCACATTCCACAATGCACAACTCACTTCCTGTCATTTCCAGAGCAGAATTGAGAATGAATGGACATGGCATCATCAGCATCACCACTCTCTGGCACATTCCACAATGCACAACTCACCCACTGTCATTTCCAGAGCAGAATTGAGAATAAATGGACATGGCATCATCAGCATCACTACTCTCTGGTACATTCCACAATGTACAACTCACTTCCTGTCATTTCCAGAGCAGAATTGAGAATGAATGGACATGGCATCATCAGTATCACCACTCTCTGGCACATTCCACAATGCAAAACCCACAAGCTGTCATTTCCAGAGCAGAATTGAGAACGGATGGACATGGCATCATCAGCATCACCACTCTCTGGGACATTCCACAATGCACAACTCACTCTCTGTCATTTCCAAAGCAGAGTTGAGAATGAATGGACATGGCATCATCAGCATCAGCACTCTCTGGCACATTCCATAACTCACAAGCTGTCATTTCCAGAGCAGAATTGAGAATGAATGGACATGGCATCATCAGCATCACCACTCTCTGGCATATTCCACAATGCACAACTCACTTTCTGTCATTTCCAGAGCAGCATTGAGAATGAATGAACATGGCATTATCAGCATCACCACTCTCTGGCACATTCCACAATGCACAACTCACAACCTGTCATTTCCAGAGCAGAATTGAGAATGAATGGACATGGCATCATCAGCATTACCACTGTGTGGCACATTCCACAATGTACAACTCACCCACTATCATTCCAGAGCAGAATTGAGAATGAATGGACATGGCATCATCAGCATCACCACTCTCTGGCATATTCCACAATGCACAACTCACATCCTGTCATTTCCAGAGCAGAATTGAGAATGAATGGACATGGCATCATCATCAGCATCACCACTCTCTGGCACATTCAACAATGCACAACTCACATCCTGTCATTTCCAGAGGAGAATTGTGAATGAATGGACATGGCATTATCAGCATCACCACTCTCTGGCATATTCCACAATGCACCACTCACATCCTGTCATTTCCAGAGCAGAATTGAGAATAAATGGACATGGCATCATCAGCATCACCACTCTCTGGCATATTCCACAATGCACAACTCACCCACTGTGGTTTCCAGAGCAGAATTGAGAATGAATGGACATGACATCCTCAGCATCACCACTCTCTGGCACATTCCACAATGCACAACTCACTTCCTGTCATTTCCAGAGCAGAATTGAGAATGAACGAATATAGCATCATTAGCATCACCACTCTCTAGTACCTTCCACAATGCACAACTCACTCTCTGTCATTTCCAGAGCAGCAATGAGAATGAATGGCCATGGCATCATCAGCATCACCACTCTCTGGCACATTCCACAATGCACAACTCACATCCTGTCATTTCCAGAGCAGAATTGAGAATGAATGGACATGGCATCATCAGCATCATCACTCTCTGGCACATTCCACAATGCACAACTCACATCCTGTCATTTCCAGAGCAGAATTGAGAATGAATGGACATGGCATCATCATCATCATCACTCTCTGGCATATTCCACAATGCACAACTCACCCACTATCATTTGCAGAGCAGAATTGAGAATGAATGGACATGGCATCATCAGCATCACCACTCTCTGGCATATTCCACAATGCACCACTCACT